>PVIY010051684.1:0-15562 GCA_004026745.1 Myrmecophaga tridactyla | reverse complement strand
TTTGGGGTCTGAGTGTGGGTCTCTGCTGCTGGCAGATTGGGCACTCAGCAGTGGCTGTAACCAGTTCAGCCTTGATGAGTGGAAGTTCATGTTACTGAGCCCACGCATAACTTCTATCCCTACCACCATGACCACTTGTTCACGAGCCCATTGAGCAATGGCAGGAGTGGCTGAGGAAAGAGCATGACTTGTATCCACAGGACAGGTCATCTTATCCACTTGATTATTGAAACCTTTCTCTGCTGAAGTCACTCTCTGGTAAGCATTCACATGGGACATAGATATCTTCATGTTTTTAGCCCACTCAGAAAGATCTATCCATACACTTCTTCCCCAGACCTCTTTGTCACCAATTTTCCAATCATACTCTTTCCAAATCCCTGACCATCCAGCCAAACCACTAGCAACAGCCCAAGAGTCAGTATACAAATACACCTCTGACCAGCTCTCCTTCCAAGCAAAATGAACAACCAGGTGCACTGCTATAAGTTCTGCCCACTAGGAGGATTTTCCCTCACTACTGTCCTTCTGGGACAGCCTGGAAAGGGGTAGTAGTGCTGTAGCTGTATACTTTTGGGTGGTACCTGCATATTATGCAGAACCATCTATAAACCAGGCCCGAATTTTCTCTTCCTCAGTAAATTCACTGTAAGGAATTCAAGAGGCCATAGCTCTGGTCTGGGAAAGAGAAGGTAATGTAGCAGGAGTGGAGACCATGGGCATTTGGGCCACTTCCTTATATAACTTGCTTACATTCAGGACCTGCTCTAGCCCTATCTCTTATATAACATTTCCATTTTATGATGGAGTGCTGCTGCACATGCCCTACTTTATGGCTTGGTAGATCAGACAATACCCAGCTCATGATCTGCAACTCAGGTCTCATGGTAACTTGGTGCCCCATGCTCAAGCATTCAACTAAGGCCTAGTAGCAGGCCAAAAGCTGTTTCTCAAAAGGAGAATAGTTATCTGCAGCAGATGATAAGGTTTTGCTCAAAAATCCTAAGAGTCTACATTGTGATTCTCTTATGGGGGTCTGCCAAAGGCTCCAGACAGCATCTGTATTTGCCATTGACACTTCCAGCAGTTTTGGATCTGCTAGCTCATATGGTCCAAGTGGCAAAGCAGTTGTACAGCAGCATGGACCTGTCACAGAGCCTCCTCTTGTTCAGGTCCCCACTCAAAATCAGCAGCTTTTCTGGTCACTCAATAAATGGGCCGGAGTAGCACACCCAAATGAGGAATATGCTGCTGCCAAAATCCAAAGAGACCAACTAAGTGTTGTGCCCCTTGTGTGGTTGTAGGAGGGGCCAGATGCAGCAACTTATCCTTTACCTTAGAAGGGATATCTCTACATACCCCACACCACTGGACACCTAGAAATTTCACTGAGGTGGAAGGCTCCTGTATTTTTGTTGGATTTGTCTCCCGTCCTCTGACATGCAAATCCCTTACCAGTAAGTCTAGAGTAGTTGCCACTTCTTGCTTACTAGGTCCAATCAACATGATAGCATCAATATAACAGACCAGTGTGATGTCTTGTGGGAGAGAGAAATGATCAAGTTCCCTGCAGACAAGATTATGATGTGGGACTGGAGAGTTGATAAGACACTGAAAGTATATTGCTGACCTTGTCAGCTGAAATCAAACTGTTTCTGGTAGTCCTTACTAACAGCTATTGAGAACAAAAGCAATTACCACATCAATAGCTTCATACTAGTATATCAGGGGATGTATTGATTTGCTCAAGCAATGATACCACATCCAGAACAGCAACTGTAATTGGAATTGCCACCTGGTTGAGTTTATGATAATCCACTGTCATCCTTCAAGACCCATGTTTTCTGCACAGGCCAAATAGGGGAGTTTTAAGGGGATGTGGTGGGAATCACCACCCCTGCATCCTTCAAGTCCTTAAGAGTAGCACTAATATCTGCAATCCCTCCAGGAATCTGATATTGCTTCTGAATAACTATTTTGGTAGGTAGGGGCAGTTCTAGGGCTTCTATTTAGTCTTTCCTACCATACAGCCTTCACTCCATGAGTCAAAGAGCCAATGTGGGAGATTCTGCCAGTTGCTCAGTATGTCTATTCCAATTACGCATTCTGGAGCTGGGGAAATAACTACACAATGGGTCTGGTGACCCACTGGACCCTCTGTGAGATGGACCTGAGCAAAAACTCCATCAATCATCTGACCTCCATAAACCCCCACTATGACTGGTGTACCAGAGTCTAATAATCCCCAAAATATCTGATCATTTCCTTTTCCCCAATGGACAGTTACTCTGGTAAAAGTCTGTAGGTCTCCTTGGGGAAGGCTTGGAGGAAGATTAATGTATAAATTTGTGGCAGTGTAGCAGAATCCCCCTCCAAAGGGACCTGGCCTCCCCTCATTCGAGGGGCTCTGGGTTTGTAAATTGTCTCAAGCCTAGAAATTAAGAGGCCTTGACTCCATTTTTGTAATTCAAGTTAGACTTCTATTCACTTGACCTAGAACTGTTATGTTTATACAGTCAAACAAAAATTTAGTGGTCTGCCCATTTATTGTACTTCTAGGTACTCCATAATCTACCAGTCAATGCCACAAGTCTCTGTGAATCCAATTATTTTGACTCCTGCTTTGAGTCTGACCATTAAGATAGCCATTCCTGGAGTTTATGAGGCAGGCTTTCCAGGATAAATCCATTGTAACATTCCAATCTCTCTAGGCCTCTGGATCCCCTCATCTATGTTATTCCAGGGTAGTTCTGGCATTTCAACCTCAGTTAAGGTCGGCCACCTTTTGATCTATGTTTCAGTCAACCATCCAAGCAAACTCTTAATGTCTTTTCTAACCCCTTGAATATTGAACATTGAATGCAGAATCTCTGCGTAGTAGGCCCATATCAATAAATTCAGCCTGATCCATCTTTATATTCTTCCCACCATTATCCCACACCCTTAAAATCCATTGCCACACATATTCTTCTGATTTCTGTCTATATAAATTGGAAAACTCATGCAGTTCTTTTGGAGTATAGTGTACCTCCTCATAGGTAACACTTTGTACCTCACCTTTTGTGGCCTGTTGTGACTTTAGTCTAGTTCTAGCCCTGGGAGAAAAGAGGGGTGATGGGGGTGAGTCATGAAAAGAATTAGAAGTATCTTCCAAGCCAGTTGCTTCAGAGCATTCATTTGCTGTTTCATGTGATGAAACAGGATTAATCACTCTAAGTTTAATCCCTTCAGGTAGAGGGGCAAGCTAGAGACGTGGCTATGTGCTCAGGGCAGGTTATAATAGAGTTACTAGAAAAAACTCAGCAGGATCTAGGGTTCCAGTGTCTCCACAGCCTTCATTATCAATCCATATGTCACCAACCCATTTATCGGGGTCCTGCTCCTTTCCAATCAGTGCCCTCACTTTAAGGGCAGACACCATGCAAGGTTGAGATTTCAGTTCACATTGCAAAGTTGCTACCCTAAGAACAAGACTCTGAGTATGATTTTCAGAGAACTCAAATCTGCAGTTACAGGAAATAAGATTTTTCGGGGGCACTCATAGAAACTTTTACATCTGTCATATGGTAAGTAAGCTTCTCATTCGGCTCATCCCTTTCCCTCATCAATGTTTACAGCATATCTAACAACACCAGCCAACATCTCTATACCTCCTAATTCCATGAAACTCTGTAAAAATATCAAAAACATTATCACGCAGAGCCTAACTTCATATAAGCGAATGAATCGAATGGTGATATTTTGACTATCTTTTGTCTGCTCACTCCATGGATTGGCAATGTCATTCTGACTATGGCAAACCATGTAATTAGTGCCTTTGAGTCTGGTCAGAGCAGAAAACCAATCATAAAAACCCATTTTTAAGATTCTATTTCTTAAGAACCACTCCCAGTACCAAGCTGTATTAGCTAGGGTTCTCTAGAGAAATAGAATCAGCAGGAGATATCTGTAAATATAAAATTTATAGAAGTGTCTCATGTAACCATAGGGATTTAAGAGTATAAAATCTGTAGGGCAGACCATGAGATGGCAGCTCCAATAAAGGTCCTCAACAAACTCTCAGGAGATGCTGGCTGGCTGAAGCAGGAAGAGTTATTGTCCTTTCTGAATTCTCCTTAAAAGCCTTCTGTTGATTAGATTAAGCATCACTTATTGCAGAAGACACTCCCCTTAGCTCTGAATGCAGCCAACATGGTCATGATTTAAGACCATGAAATGTCCTCATAGCAACAGACAGGCCAGTGCTTGCCTGATCAAACAACCAGGCACCACCACTTGGCCAAGTTGACACATGAACCTGACCATGACAGGACTTAAGACATATAAATATGTAATTTGTGACATATAGGTGGCAGCAGAGGGGTAAGGAAAGAAGTTCTGATTGATAGCACTATACATAGATGAACCTTGGAGACATCATGCTGAGTGAGTTGTCAGATACACAGGGACAGATATTGTATGATTCCATCTATATGTAATAGCTAGAATATGTAGGATCATGGATACAGAAAGTAAAGGTTACCAGGTGTGCGGTGAAGGAGAAATAGGAACTTAATGCATAATGCATGTAGGGTTTCTGTTTAGGGTGATGAGAAAGTATTGGCAATGGATGGTGGCGAAGGTAGCACTACATTATGAATGCGATTTATCTCACCGAATGGTATGCTTGGGAGTGGTTGAGGTTGGAAAATTTATGTTTTATACATGTCCCCTGTGCCAGTTTGAAAGTATTATGTACCCCAGAAAAGCCATGTTTTAATTTTGATCCAATTTGTGGGAGCAGCCATTTCTTTTAATCCTAATTCAATAATGTAAGGCAGAAATTTTTGGTAGATTATCTCCATGGAGATGTGACACACCCAATTGTGGGTGTGGCCTTTTGATTAGATTAAGATTAGATGAAGATGTGATTCCACGCATTCCAGCTGGGTCTTGAGTAGCTTACTGGAGTCCTTTAGAAAGGGAAGCATTTTGAAGAAGGACAGAGCTGACAGAAACTTCAGAGCAGAGTTGACACAGATGCCAACACTTGGAGAAGAGATACATGGATATTTGGAGATGCGTGGAGTCCAGCAGACATTGCCATGAGAAGTTAAGCAAGCCAGAACCTGGAGGGAGCCAAAGGAAGCCAAGAGATGAAAGCCAGACCCGGAGAAGCAAATTGAGGAACCCCCATGGGAACAGAGGCTGATGGCAATGGAGCCTAGGAACGAGGGAGCAAAAGATGACAGCCATGTGACCACCCAGCTGACAGAGGTGTTCCTGACCAATCAGCCTTTCTTGAATTAAGGTATCTTTTCCTGAAGCCTTAGTTTAGACACTTTATAGGGTTAGAACTGTAAACTTGTAACTTAATAACTTCCCTTTATAAAAGCTATTCCAATTGGGTTATTCCAGCAGCTTGCAAGCTAATACATCCCCACAAATAAAAAAGAAAGGAGCTCTAAATAGACAATGTCAACTAAATTCAATTCATGAATTTGGACCAGATCTAATAATGTAGGAGAAAAGGCTCAAAATGACATTATTGGGATTTATGAAAAAAATGGAATATAGAGTGCAAGCTTTATATCAGTGTTAAAATTCTTGAACTTGACAATGTATTTAAGTGAATATCATTGTTCTTAGGAAATATGCATGTAAATATTATGTGATCAAGAAGCACTATGCATGTGACTTATTCTCAAATGCTTAGAAAACAGATAATATACAAAGGTAGATGATACTTAGATATATGAAAAAAGGAGAAAAAGAAAGAAAGAAAGGAAGGAAGCAAGCGAGGGAGAGAGAGAGAGAAAGAAACTTGGAGTAATAAAGCAAATGCTGCAAAATATTAAAATTGGTGAAGGGGTATCTGGGGTGGGGAGGACAGTGCTGGAGTTCTCTGTATGAATCTGTATTGTTTTTTGAGGCTCTTCAGTAAATAAAAAAGTTTAAAACAAAAAAAATGAATAAACTACTGATAAACACACAACACATATGAATCTCTCAGTCATTATGCTGCACGAGAAAAGCCAGTGAGAGGAATTCATCCCATTTGATTGCATTTATGTAAAAATCTAGTAAATGAAAACTAATGTACAGTGACAAGAAACATAACAGGGGTTGCTTGCATTGGGGCAGAGGGAGATACTTTGGGAAGTGATGGAAATACTGTGTATGTTGATTTTGGTAGTGGTTTTACAGTGTATAAATCTATCACAATTCATCATAAATGGATACATTTTCCTGCATATAAGTATACCTCAATAAAGTTGTTACAATTGTTAAATCCTTAACACCAAAGTTAAGCAAAATATTTTTTAATTCTGTTCATATAATTTAAGCTATACATTACCTTCTCTTTTTAGAAAAACAATCAGTCTACCAATAAATACTATAATAAAATAATATTTTATAGAAAGATTACTAGTTTTTATTGTATGCATAACTCAATTGCTCATTGCTCTTTAATATTCAAAATCAGTAACATTTTGGCTTTTTTTTTTTTGCTCCTTTTGATAGACAATGTTTAATTACATTCCCTTATCCTTTAGTGTTGACATCCCTTCTCAACATAGAAAAGTCAAAATGGGCGTTGCCTAAAGATTGCTATAGATTGGGAGAAGGATCAAAAGAGATGGAAGGGTTATAACGAACTCTGAAATCTGTTCTGTAACTACTTGTTGAAATGTACTGTGAAGATTATTGCTTTTTCCTTCTTAACACATATGCTATATTTCACAATAAAAATTGGTGAAAGTTCAAGTAAGTAAATACAAGATTAATACTCCAGAAAAATCTGGGAAAATAAAGCATAAACCAATTAAATCAAAAGTGATATGCAGTATACTTTAAAACATCTCTTTCTCATTGCATTAAAAGATGTTTCAAATTTCTATAAAAATGTCTATCTATGGATACATAGTGCTAACTGATGTAATTTAACATTTAATGATTTTCAGGTATCTATTTTCCTGTATTTATATTTGATCTTGACCCAAATAATCTAAATACAGATTAACTTTGAAGAAATGAACATCAAGCTACTAACTGCAACTTAGAGATAGTAATGTTCTCAGTCATAATAAGCAAAGACAAATGATGGAAATCCAGCCCAAATTCTGTGTCTCCTTGTCTAATTCTTAGACTGTATCTTAAAAACCAAAAAAATTTTAGTGCCCTCTCCTGTCTTCAGACCATGAAGTTTCATTTTCTATTAAAAGTCAGTAGCTTGTTTCCTTTTCTTTGATATAGCAAGTCTTTGAACTTTTTAGTAGAAAGAGGTTTTATAAAATTGAATTTAAAGAGAAAAATTATGTACATATATATGATTGGGTTGATGGAAAGAATAATGCATCTAACTGGGCTATAGCCACAGGTCTCCAGTATTTTATCTCTGTAAAATGAAAATACTACCTATTTTGCAGCACTGGTCTCAGAAACACATAACCTAATGAAATTAGAGGGTGCATGTTGAAATGCAAAAGCTAGGTTTTGAACATGATGTACGAGTGTTGAAACTTGTTTTCTCAGCTTAGTACCTGTGTAACATAGAGCTAATTCCTTAGTGTCTCTGTTGACTTAATTCATCAATAAAATAGTACTACTCATAACAAATTCACAAGCGTTGTGTGTCAATTATAGATAATAGAATTCTAAAATTAAACACAGTTGTGAGAACATAATAGGCATCACATATATACCTTTTATAAGCTATGAGCTAACATAGTGGCAATTTGGCAGTACCTGATTTACTTTTCCCAAGTCAAATTTAATGACCATGTAGATAGACAGAAAAGACAATTGCAAACAGTGCAATAAATTAATAAACAGTAACTTCAACTGGTGCATATGTAGCTCCAAACAGAAAACTATCCTTGGCTCCCACTTCCAACAGTGTCCATGAATGCTGCCTGGAACTTCCAGTCGTGGTTCCTCTTTTTTTTCCTATCAATTAGTATTTCTATAATTAAGCACATTTGTTTTCTTCACTGTGTCTCTAACTCCACAACCAATGTGCAAAAGAGCAGGGACACTCTCAACAAAGAAAAGTCCAGGACCAGAAAACTAGACTGGTGAATTACCAAGTATTCAAAGAAGTTCAAAGAAGAATTAATATCAATCCTGTTCAAACTCGTCCTAAAAATGTAGAGCGTGAACACCCCCTACCTCATTCTATGACGCCAACATTACCCTAATAGCAGAGCCTGATAAAGATACCACAAAAAAGAAAATTATAGACCAATATCTTTTATGAATATAGATACAAAAATTCTCAACAAAATACTAGTAAACTTAATTTAACTGCACATTAAGAGAATTATACACCAGAACCAAGGGGAATATATTCTAAGAATGCAATAAAAGAATGAACTTGGTTCAGAATAAGAAAATGAATCAATGTAATACACTATATTAGTAACTAAGGGGGAAAAGACATTTTAATGCAGAAAAGGCATTCGATGACATCCAGCACCCCTTCTTCATAAAAACACCCAGAAGATTAGTAAATAGAAGAGAACTTCCTAAACATGATAAAGGGAATATATATATATAAAGCTCACAGCTAATATCATACTCAACAGTGACAGACTGAAAGTTTCCCCCTAAGGTCGGGAACAAGACAAAGATGTTTGCTTTCATCATGGCTGTTCAACTTTGTACTAAAAGTTCTAGCCAGAGCAATTAGGCAGCAAAAATAATCAAAAGCATACAAATTGGAAAGAAAGAAATAAAATATCTCTACTTGTAGAGGACAGAATCCTAAATATAGAAAATCCCAAATAATCTGTAGCTACTAGACCTAACAAATTCAGCAATATTGTGAAATATAAGATCAATACTCAAAAATTTTAGTTGTGGGGTGGCAACAGTGGCTTAATGGCAGAATTCTCACCTGCCATGCCAGAGACCTGGGTTTGATTCCCAGAGTCTGCCCATGACAAAAAAAAAAAAAAAAAATCAGTTTTGTTTCTATCCACCAGCAATCCACAATCTGAAAAGGAAATAAAGAAAACATTTACAGTAGCACCTGAATGTACTAAATAGTTAAGAGTTGGTTTAATTGAGGATATAAAATACTTGTGCACTGAAAACTATAAAATATTGCTGAAAGAAATAAAACAAGACCTAAGTAAATGGAAAAACATCCTATGTTTATAGATTGGAATGCCTAATATTGTTATGATGTCAACAAAATCTCAAGCAATTCACAGATTCAATGCAATCTCAACCAAATTCCAGCAGATATTTTTGCAGAAATGGAAAATCCAGTCTTTAAATTCATGTGGAATAGAAAGGGGACTCAAATAGCCAAAACCATCTTGAAAATGAAGAATGAAGTTGGAGAACTCACACTTCCTGATTTCAAAACTTACTGCAAATCCACTGCAATCATAACAATATGTTACTGGTTTAGGGCAGACATTGTATACATATTTGTTCACAATGGAAGAAAACTGTGAGTCCAGAAATAGCCCCCCACATCTATAGCAAATTAATTTTCCACAAAAGTTCAAAGTCCACTCAATAAGGAAAGAATAGTCTTTTCAGTGGTGTTGGGATAACTGAATATCCATGTGCAAAATATATAAAAATTGACTCAGCATGGATCAACAAGACAAATATAATAACTAAAACCATAAAACCTGTGAAGAAAATATGGTAGAAGATTTTCAGGACCTTGTATTAGGCAATGGATTCTTAGATATGACACCAAAACCGTGAGCAACCTAAGAAATAGATACATTGGATCTCATCAAAATTAAAAATTTTTACACATCAAAGGACATTATCAAAAAGGTGAAAGACAACTTACAGAATGGGAAAAAAATAGCTGAAATTTATATGCCTGATAGGGGGGTTAACATCCAGACCACGTAAAGAACTCCTACAACTCAGCAACAGAAAAATTAACAACGCAATCTAAAAATGGACAAAGCATTTAAACAGACAGGCCTCCAGAGAAGATATACAAGTGACCAACAAGCACATGGAAAGCCACTCAGCATCATTATCCATTAGAAAATGCAAATCAAAGCTACAATGAGATGCCACCCAACATCCAAAGGTGGGTTATTAATTTTTTTTAAGGAAATTAACAGGTGCTGATGAGAATGTGAAAAAAAAAGAACCCCCTTGTATTGCTGGTAGAAATGTCAAATGGAACAGCTAATGTGGAAAACAGTTCATGGTTCCTCAACAATTAAGCATAAAATTATCATATGGCCTACCGATTATGATATACCAAAAAGAATGGAAAGCAAAGATTCAAACAGATATATGTATGCCAGCGTTCACAGCAGCATTATTCACAATAGCCAAAGGGTGGACTAGCCAAATATCCACTGACAGATGAATAGATGAAATATGACATATCAATACAATGGGATACTTTTCAGCCATAAAAAGGAACAAAACTCTTCTAAATGCTACTCAGGATGATCCTTGAGAACATTATGCTGAGTGAAAGAAGCCAGACACAAAGGTCAAATCTTGTGATTCCACTTATATGAAATTCCTAGAATAAGCAAATGTTTAGAGTCAGAAAGTAGATAAGAAGTTACCAGGGGTTAGGGGGATGGGAAGGGGGAGTTGTTGATTAATTGCCAAAGGTTTAGGTTTTGGGTGATAAAAAAGTTTAAGTAATGGAAACTGGTGATGGTAGCATGGCATTGTAAAAAATAATGCCACTGAATTTGTACACTTAAAAAGGGTTAAAATGGAGAATTTTATGCTGTTTATAAATTGCCACATAAGAAAGGCTTGGAAACAGAGGAATAAACTCTGGTACATGGAATATTTGCTGAAAGATAGATTCCATGGATTTGCCTTAAATTATTCACACTGACTTTTTGCTAGTGAATTTCTTAGATCCAAAGTCAGGGGAAGGAGAGGAATCTGCAGCACAGCTGTCAGTGTGGTTCATAAGCAAAACTTGTGCTAGAATTTGTACAACCTAGAAGACATTCGTCTAGTATATCTTGGCAGTATTTCCATAGAACTTTCTCTTGACCTCACTGTTTACTATTTAATCAAAGAAAAATGAGATGACGCAGAAGGTATGAAGATATTTGTATTTTCCCTTCTTTCACCTGGTCAGTATAATATTCCATTTATTTATCTGGATGCTGACTATATAGGTGGGTTCAATTTCCAAAAATTCATTTGCTTTACATTTATGATATATTTACTTTTGTGTATGTATACTGCAATTAAAATTTAGGGCGGCTGCCGTGGCTCAGCAGGCAGAGCTTCGACCTGCCGTGCTGGAGGTCTGGAGTTCGATCCCTGGTGCCTCCTGCCCATATGCAAATTAAAAAAAAAATTAAATATATTTATGATAGTAATAACAATAAAATCATATCTCTCTACACTTCATGATGTAGAAATTATATGACCTTCTCTGGGTAAGAAAAAAGGAAATAAATTCTGAAAATTAAGGATTGTGCTTCCCAAACAGTAGTTCACAGTCAGTGTGATGTAGACAAGTGGTTCTTAACGTAAGTGTAGTTCCATACACTATCCTTCTACTTGAGGATTCCTAATTCACAGTAACAAATTAAAATCTCTGAAAAGTTTTATCATAAATACACCTGTTGAAATTTATTTAAGACAGCCTTTATAAAACTTAGGTGCCTTCTATAAAACACAAATTCTTCTTCACATTAATAAATGATCCAGTAAAGCAAAAAATCCTGTCATCAAATAAGCTTGCGTAATAATGGGTTGAATAAAATTTAACAGTTTCCTTTATTACAATAATTATTGAACTGAAATTTATTATTTTTTCCAGGATTTATATTTCTTTATATGAATGTCTATTTTAGAGACCCATTATTTTCTCTGCATCATCAAAAAATGAACTAGAAAAATCATATTATTAAATGAATGTTCAATCATTAAGTTAAGCTCTTCCATAGGGACAGATATTTCCTGTTGCTTCCAAAATTTCATTGCTGACATTTGTACACATAAAATAAAAGAGACAGGGTGGGCCTTCTTAATTATGCAGCACAACATTTTAGTATGACGGCTTCTTGGGAAACATTATTTTTACAGCATACGACCCTTCCCATGAAGCAGCATTAAAAATGGCATTTCCAGCATTTCTAGCATTCACACAGTCTCACAGGAGAATAATAGATCCAGTATTTTCAACCATGTACAAATTTGCACAATAGTAATAGGATCTGATGAAATTTAAAAAGCAAGAAAAATGTGCTTGATGAACTCAGTTATTGCAACAAAAACTGTGATAGAATTATCTAAATTTAAGAACTGATTTCTAAAAAACTATAGAGATTTCTATGCATTTAACATATTAAAGCAAGCACCTGAAAGTGACTAGCTTATGTGAACTATAAGCTGTTATGTAAGTAACAGACACAGGAAAAATTTGCTTATGATGAGAATGAGAGCAGAGATATTTTACCTTTATGTGTTGATGTAACAGTAAAAACAGTCAACTGGGTTCAGTATAGCAGAAGTAATTTGGTTGTATTGAATATTACCTGTTATGGGTTGAACTGTGTCCCTCAAAAAGATATATTGAAGTCCTGAGCCCATGTACCTGTTAATGTGACCTTATTTGGAAATAGTGTCATTTCAGATGCAATTGGTTAAGTCACAATGAGGTCATATTGGGGTAGGGTACACTCTCGGTCCAATCTTCCTGTTGGCCTTGCAAAAAATGGAGAAGAGACTCAGACATACACAAGGGATAATATCATGTGATGACTGAAGGAGAGATTGAAGTGCTGCAGATACAAGCTGAGGAATGCCAAGGAACCAAGGATTGCCAGCAAATCCAGAAACTAGGAGAGGCAAGAAATTATTTTCCCCTACAGGTTTCAGAGGAAGCATGGCCCTGATGGCACTTTGATTTCAGACTTCCAGTCTCCAGAACTGTGAGATAATAAAGTTCTGTGTTTTAAGTCATCAAGTTTGAGGTAGTTTGTTACAGCAACCCTAGGAAATTATGACATTATTTTTTGGGAAAGTGGAACAGATTAAGTGCTAAAGAAGATTCAACTCCTTTAAATTGCCTTGTTTTATAGTTTTCAATTTGGGACCTCTCAAATGTTGTAAATAAAGTATAAAATAAATTAAAAAGAAAAAAATAAATGTCCCCAAATCATATATCAGTTTTGTGGCATAAACAACTCAGACAAGAATTATTTAACAATTTTGAAACACAGTATTTTAGTGGACAGTCTTTCTAGATATGCCTTAATAACAAAAATATCTCCAAAGGAATTTAAACTTCCTTTCAATAGTCTTATTTTTAGCAACCATGCTGGTACTGAGTGAACTATATTAGAATTGGAATATGGATAATAAAAAGCAGTGATGTGGCAGAGCAGGTATAGCACAGTGGTAGAATTCTCACCTGCATTGCGGGAGACCCGGGTTCCTTTCCGGGACCCTGCACTTCCCCTCCTCTTGAAATCAAGCAATGATGCTTTTTACCCCTTAAGTCCCTCTATTATTAACTCCTTCTAACAGTGTCATGCGTCTGTTCTTACTCATGAAAAAAACTTTTTTATATTTGTACAGTTAATCACAGGCAGTGTACACCACAAAATTCACTGTGTTATACATTCCTGTATTTTAACCTACAGCTTTACTTCTGGTGGCTTACACGTACTATTACAAACTGTAGTTAGCAGTAATACTTTAACACTCTTTTATCAATAGTAGTGAAAGAACTGCACCAAAGCTATAGTCAATAATGGAGGGGGGTGGTTACTAGTATGAGAGGATTTGGATTTACTTTTTTATTTTATTTCTTTTTTGGGGGAATGAAAATGTTCTAAAACTGATCATGGGGTTGTACGCTCAACAGTGTGCAGAGTCTGTGAGTCAGTAATTGTATACTTTGGATGGTTTGTATGGTGTGCGAAAATACCTCAATAAAGGTGCACTTTTAAAAAAGATGTGATCAGTTTTTTTTCAGAATAAGAGATATAATATTAAGAATAATAAGAAAATAGATATATGTATAAAATAAAGAAAAACAAAAACCTAGTAATTTTCTTTTGATTTCAATGTATCAGCATATACTCATGATTAATCTTATTTTTAAAAATTTCATCTTTCATAGCTCTGTTCATTGAGAAAGCGTGCAAGCAATGACAACATAGAAACAAAGAAACTGTACAATGAATATTTTAGTCTCTAAATACAATTCCTCACTATAAGAAACCAGGCTCTTTGGATAAATAACAGTCCCTGTATATGGAAAAAGAATATATAAGATGAGCATGAAGTACCTCATAGTATAAGAAAGCAAGGAAGCCACTCAAGACTACTGGGGTTATCAAAAAAAGACACAGGAGCCAACTTGCAGAGGTTCTCAATGGTCAAAGATGAAATAATTGGGACATTAAAAAGAATAATGAGGGCAGGCAACAGTAGCTCAGTGGCAGAATTCTCATCTGCCATGCCGGAGACCCGGGTCCAATGCCCAGAGCCTGCCCATGCCAAAAAAAAAGAATAATAATTGGAAAGAAATGAAAAACCTGAAATACATAGAAATCCATCAGTTCATGATGACTTTTAGAAAAAAATACTCATGTATCACCCTTGGATATATTTGCCTTCTTTGCCTGAAACATTTCAAAATTATGAATATTGTCTTAAGATAAGTATTAGTATCATCTCATTTCATGCTCCTTAGTGTTAAGAATTTGGATGCCAAATTTGGGGGTTGCCTACTACTGGATAGTACCTAGTGTAATGGCTCATTATTCTTCAAATTGGCAAATGAAAGAAAGAAGAAATGATACTACTTTATAATAAACCGTTTCAGGGTAGCCAAATATTTGATGAGGTTAATTTGTTCTACAGAAGCAGTCCAACTAATCAAGTATTTTATAAGCCCTAATTAAATAGCGGAATTTTTTAACAGTCTTCAGTAGATGCTATAAAAATTACATGAAATGTTCCTAATAAACTTAATAATGACAGACTGAGCTGACAACAATTGGCAGACTGTTCTATCTTAGGAAAACCAGACTATATGTGCCCATGATGTAATATAAAAGAAATTTACTATATCACCTTCAAATTGCTCTTGCCAAAACTGGAACCAAGGCTACAAGTTTAAGATTCAATGACATGCTGAACAGTATCAATAGAAAGCAATCAATCAAGTAGAAACTGTGGATAATAGCATAATTAAAACAATTTCTTAAATAAATGGCATTTTTAAAGTAAACATGTGTGTGAGAGAACTAGTATAATAGTATAAAATAAAAGATATATGAGCAAGATATACTTAGAAAACCCTTCAAATATTTTGTAACTAAATAAAATATTTCTAAATAACGTATGGGTCAAAAAGGAACCAAAATTTAAATTCTACAGATACTTTAAAAATATGAGACTTGGAACACTTTTTGACAATACATTTAACAATTTAGGTAAAATAAACAGATTTCCTAAAGGCCACTGTTCTAGTTTGCTAGCTGCCGGAATGCAACACACCAGAGACGGATTGGCTTTTAATAAAAGGGGATTTATTTTGTTGGTTCTTCAGAGGAAAGGCAGCTAACTTTCCACTGAGGTTCTTTCTTAC
>PVIY010051683.1:0-15566 GCA_004026745.1 Myrmecophaga tridactyla | reverse complement strand
TGTCTGATGCTCCTTTTATCTACCTTGTCAACAGATGAGAGGAACATATGGAATAAAAATAAATAATAGGGGGAACAAATGTTAAAATAGATTTAGTTTGAAATGCTAGTGATCAATGAAAGGGATCAGTAAGGGGTATGGCCTGTAAATTTTTTTTTTTTCTGTTTGTTATATTTTTCTGTTGTCTTTTTATTTCTTTTTCTGAATTGATGCAAATGTTCTAAGAAATGACCATGATGATGAATATGCAACTATGTGATGATATTGTGAATTACTGATTATATATGTAGAACGGAATGAGCATATATTAAGGATGTTTGCGTTTCTTTCTTGTAATTTTTTTTAATTAATAAAAAATTATTAAAAAAAATTTTAAGGGCAATCACAAAAAGAAAAGAAATAGAGCAAATAACCTCCAAATCAGCAGAGGATTACAAACAGAAATAAAGAAATCACAATCACTCCAACAGAAGGAAAAAGGGAAGAAAGGCATAGTATTAAATAGTTAACACAAAACAAGTTTTTACAAGTCCTAATGTGTCCACTATTAATATAAATTTAAACAAGTCAAACTCAGCTAGTAGATATAGTCTCAGACTGTATAAAAGAAGAATCAAGCTTCATGATATTTACAAGGATGTTCATTGCAGCATTGTGTGATTGCAAAAAATTGGAAATTTAAATGACAAAACAGAATAAATAAATTGATGGTAAAGTCATGTCACAGAATACTAAAAAGCAGATAAAACGTATGAAATTGGGTGGGCAACAGTGGCTCAGTGGCAGAGTTCTCACCTGCCATGCCAGAGACCGGGGTTAGAGTCCCAGAGCCTGCCTATGTCAAAACAAACAAACAAAAAGTATAAAATAGATCTGTATGCAGAACAGCACATATACAGTATGATACCGCTCCTGTAAAACAATACAAAACTATATGGGGTGGTGCAACGTTGGTTCAGTGGCAAGAATTCTCGCCTGCCAAGCTGGAGACCTGGGTTCGATTCCCGGAGACTGCCCATGCCAAAAATAAACAAACAAACAAACAAACAAAAAACCCAGATGAGCACACAGACACAAAAGACACTTAAAGTATAATGTTTCAACCAGACTGGGGAGGATACAAAAAGAACTTTAATTGAATTCTTAAATTTTAAATTTTTAAATTTAAAATATTCCTTTTAAGAGAAGAGAAATTCTGAAGTAAATATGAATTGACATTTGTCCATTCTGGGTAAAGAATACATATATATTCATAGTATGTGCTGTATGTGTAGTAATTAAACTTTTTGTAATAATTAAACGTATATATCTTAAGCAAAAATTTTGAAAATGAACAATGCAATCTTAAATCATTCCCTAAGACCCTGATTCTGACTCCATCCAGCAGTTCCTTTCTGACAACAGAAGAAGCCAGGAAGAACCGCAATAAAAAGAAGCAGAGTGGCAGGAAAGTTACATACAGCTCATCACCTATAAAGAAATAATCTTTCATTCAGAGCTAGTATAGTAATATCTTAATAATGCAAATTCTTAATGGGGTTTTGGCCATTTTATTTTTTGCCCCATTCATTCTCAACATATTTTCAAAGTAGATTATTTGAAATCCTCTCTCTGCAGCTCATTAAAATTATGCAAGCTGATAAAATTTCAAATACACATTAAATTCAGAATACACATTAAACACAGAAACATTTATCAGGGTTTTAACCCCTAACCAATATAATAATTCTAACTAAAATCTGTGCTAAATTTACGTTAGTTGAATAAAGCACTTCCAGGGTTTTTTCTGAATGATTATGCCCATCTGCAAAGGGTTTCCCTTTATTAAAAACCATCCACATTTTCCCTTGACCCCCATCTAGCTACTTTCATTTTCTTCTTTCCTTATACCTTTTCAACATATAGTCTAATCCTACATCCTTCACTGTCCCCAACAACCAGAGTTCTGTGCAAACCAATGAACTAAAACTACTGCCTCAAGAGCTTTTCTTGACAGCTCTGTCACTACCAACCATTCTTTCATGAAAACCCAAATGTCTGGGTTGCTTCCGTACACTGCAGGTTCACCTTTCCCTACAGTTCATTACCCATCCTTAGCAACTTATACTTTTATTCTTCCAAGTGTGGATAGTCACTACAGTTCTGGCTTCCATTTTCTTTTCTGTCCAGCAGAAATGTCAGCTGGTTCCAAGTCGTTCCTCAATGCAGCTCCAACCCTAATCCGACTCCATAACTTTAATCCTAAATTTCCAACAAAAAGCACTGAATTCAAAACAGAGGATCCCCTGCTTTTCAAATTTGCTGTCTTCCTCTATTACTGTTATCGTTATATATTAATGGTGTTAGCATACATTACTATATTAATGATGTGTCACCATCCCAGGGTGATCCAACTTGTTATTTCAGAATCATCTTTGATTACTTCCTTTCCTTTACCCAACACCCATTTCTGTCATTTCATCCTTCACAACGCTTGCTTTCTTTCTACTTCCACATTTTACAGGAATAATATTTGACATCTTCCAGTTTCTAACATCCACCTTCAAATCAATTCTGTATACTATCAACGTAATTTTCTAAAATCAGGTCTGTATACTATCAATCTAATTTTCTGAAAACACTGCTTTATTGTTCTGGATCTTTATTGCTCAATATCTTTTAAGGTACTTCAACTAACAATTTCTCCTTCCCTAAGAAGTGAGTTATCCCCAAGCCACAGAGTTCTCCCTCACCGCATTTTAACAACTTAACCCTACTGCCTGGCCATGGCTAATTAATCCATATGTAGGTAATTTATACAAGCCAAGCCAGCATTTTTTAGAGGGACCATGAGATTCGGACTGTCATTTCAGCTCTTCGCCTGGGCTAGTCTCTTGAGACAGAAGATATCAGAAGCTGAGGTACTGTACTACCATCTTTCACCACAGCAGGTGGTGTTATATACCATAGTGGTTGAGAGCCTGGGCTCTTCATTCACGGTAAACCTCAGTTCTAATCCCAGCCCAGACTCCAACTAGATACGTATTTCTTTTCTTAACTATGCTGTCCTTATCCATAAAATGAGAATAACAGAGCATCTACCTCACAGGTTCGATAGGAGGATTACAGGACGTAACTGGTATAATATACCTATCTGGCATACAGTAAGCACTAGAAACAGATATTGCTTATTGGCACAAATAAACAGAATATGCAGGGAGAAAAAGAATGAAGCTTGCAAACACAGAAAAAAAAATAAGATTAAGACTAAGTCAATTCCTTTCTGAGTCACAAATACATTTCTAATTTTGAGATCCTGCATCTTTGTTTTATTTTTAATTTTTTGTTTCTTTCTTTTTATATTTGTTTATATAAGCTGGGATTGAGTTTTTGTGTCTTACAAAGGGCCCTATCTTTTATACAGTACAGGAGGTGGTGCCTCTTCTTTATAACCTCTAATGGCCTCCACATGCCACATAATTAAGCTGAAATAAAATGTGCCCACCAATATACCTTTTAAGATAAATTACTTCATTCACCCTGACATCTTAACCATAGGCCCTTAGAAAGGACAATGGAAAATATGCAACAAATATCCTTTGATAACAGGCAAATAATCCTAGCATTCTACCAGTCCCAATTCATGATCTCTTTATCCTTCCTCTCTTGATACCCAACTTTCTATTTTCTTCTTTTTCTCTGGCCTTGAATCTACTGGTGACACCCTCTGGGGAAGCTTTCACCTCATTGTTGGCGCTTAATAATAAACCAAAGCACAACTTCCTTTGCTTGGTGGACCATCCACCCCAAACCATAACATGCTACAAAGGGAAAAAAATTTTCAAGGAGTAGACAATTATATAATCAAGTCCTAAAATTCTTATGATTGATTTTCTCCTCCTTTGCTAATTTCTATTATTCTAATGTTAGAACAATAGCTGTAATTCTGCCTCAGTGCATTCACAGACCCAAACGAAAGATATCAACATAACTAAAAGTACTGCTCTGAGACTCAGAATCCTAAATAGGTTACTCAACCATTATTTCTGCCGATCAAAAACTGCCCAAGCATGACTGTAAATGTTTGGCAATAGAGGTAATGGTAGCACATCATCAGGTGTGTAAAGATAACAGCATTGAATCATGTGTGTGACAGTGGTTGAAAGGGGAAGTTTAGGGTCATGTACATCACTAGAAGGAAAGCTAGAGGATGAAAAAGGAGACTGTCTAACATAGTGAACCCTGATGTGGATGATGAAGGTGGATAATAACACAAATACAAGAATGTTTTTCCATGAATTAGAACAAATGTATGTCACAACTACAAGGTGTTGGTGAAAAGGTGGTATATGGGGGAAAAAATGCACCCATGCAAACTTCAGACTATAATTAACAGTAACATCTTAATTTTCTTCCATCCATTCCAACAAAGGTACTACACCAAAGCTAAGTGTCATTTATAGGGTGGGTAAAAGGGGCATGGAGTTTTTCTTTCTGGAGCTTTGAAAATGTTCTAAAAGTGACTGTAGTGATGTCAGCACAGCTCTGTGATTATACTGAGAGCCACTGCAAACTACGCACATACAGACAGAGGAAAAAAATATGAGAGGCATTAAAATTCTTGCAATTTTTTAATAAAACAGAAACTAGCAGAATTATCGTATACCTAGCTTCCTTGTGCTCTACTGCCAATATAGCCTAACCATGACTACCCACTTTAATTTTCAAACTCATTTTAAGCTTTCGTCATTCCGTAGCAACAGCTAATAAGGTCACAATCTGACTTACTACTTTTATGTTTTCAAAGTTTCATCAATATATATTTACTTCGTTCAATTTGTTTTTCATATTTTACAAAGTCTGTTTAAAACTGCAAGTCACGGGCGGGCCACGGTGGCTCAGCAGGTAAGAATGCTTGCCTGCCATGCCCGAGGACCCGGGTTCGATTCCCGACGCCTGCCCACATTAAAAAAAAAAAAAAAAAAAACTGCAAGTCACTATACGGCCCAAATTCTCTCTTCAACTACATTTCAAGAGAAGACTGACAATCCTTCACACTGCAAGCTGCGCCCTGAGTGTAGCAGTATTTTCAGCTCCTCACTGAAGTATTTCAATGAATCTGACAAAATAGTCCTTACCACTCTGGCTGCTCTCTCCTGAGATTCACATTTTCTGCAAAACCATGGTCCAGTGGGTACTTGAACAATGCCATAGCAAGCTGTTGGGAAATAAAGTGTTTTAAAATGTTAAGAGTTAAAGGATTATGGAAAATCAAATATTCTTTCAAAGCCCTATCAAACTCCCTATCTCTCTATTCAAGTAAACTCCCTATTTATAGAAAATTAAAACACTTTATATTCCATTTATCACATAGATAGCATACTAAGAAAAATTAAAATGTTATATTTTAACAAAAATGTTAAAATGTAAATCTTTGTGTCATTTAATTTAAATAACTATCACACACAACATGCTACACATTGTAATTACTTCTTCGTTTATAAGAAACATTATATAAAATTTAACAGACAAATTTTCCATGGAATAACACAGAAATTCATCCATTCCTATATTCTAAAGTTTAAACAGCATTTCAGCTCTCTAATGAAAATGTTTTTTAAATCACCTTTCAAAACAAGCATGATACTGTAGAAAAGAAACAAAATGCAATGTTAAAAGTGAAATGAAAGAGAAAAAAAGGGGGATTACATAGGTGGTTCAGCAGCAGAAGGCTCACCTGCCATGAGACCAGGTTCGATTTCCAGCCCATGCACCAAAAAAAATGGAAATGTCCAAAATAGGCAAATCCACAGAGATAGGAAGTACATTTATGGTAGCCTAGGACTGCAGGAACGGGGTGGGGGGGGGGAATGAGAAGTGACTGTTAAAGGGTACTAGATTTCTTATGAGAGTGATGAAAATATTCTAAAATTGATTGTGAAAATACTTGTACAACTCTATGAATATACGGACATACTAAAATTCATTCAGTAGTACACTTTAAGTGGGTGAATTGTATGTCAATTATATCTCAATAAAACTATGACTAAAAAGTGGCGTATATGTTTATTTCTAATATTCAGTGTAAATGCTCCAACAATAGATCTAATCGTAGCATGGGTATTTTCTTAAAATTGGTGAATATTCAGTTTAAAATGGAAAACTTTCAAAAATCTAAAACCATTGACATTCTCCCACTAACTTCCTCAGAGGAAACTTGAAAATACTTTAAATACTGGAAAGCACTTACAAAAATATAGAATTAGCAGATAGTTTTTAAAACACCTAAACTAACCCTTTAAAACAGTTGTAAATGTCAGAGTAAAATTGTTCCATCAACCAGGAAACACAGCATCAGTGACAAAAAATTTTGCTCTTAAAAACCTATTTTAAGTTCCTCTCTTCTTCCCTATAAGGAAAATGTGACTATTTTAATTTGGAATTACTTCTAGAAAGGAAAATAAAAGATAAAATGAACATTTTTATAATATTTTCATAAACCAATGAGAACTGCAATGAAAACTTTATAACCAATACCTAGTTTTGACACATTATTTCTACTCCTTAAAAAAGGGAGATGTACTATATATATAACTCTTCTTTAAAAGAAAACGAGAATACCTATACTCTCAGATTAACTCTATCTCAGAATCCTAACCAGTACTTCCGAGCTGTCCCCTCCCAGGTCTGAGATTTCACTCCACGAGGAATGCACTCTGGCACCCTCTGTTCAGATTCTCCACCCCTCCCAGGTGGTAGTGCTCTCTCCGGTGCCACCCCACAGCGGCCTCGCTCAGGGCCAGAGTGGGAGATGGGAATGGGGCAGCGTGGTGAGTGCATCCGAGAGGGTGGGAGCCACCATGCACCATCCAGGCTGTTTCGACCCTCATTCCTTACCACGTGAACTGGAAAACGCCACAAAATTCAATGGCCAGAAAACTCCCCGAATTTTGGAAACACCCAGAAATAAATGAAGGCACTCCCCCAAGTCACTGACAATACCCCCTCCTCTTCCCTTGAGGAGAAAGGATCCTGGGGCCGCCCCCACCCCCAACTGCCTCATCCACCAGCCCTGAGGAGGGGTGCTCGGCCGGGACATCCCCGCCGCCGCTACACCGCGGCGAGCCTCTCCGCGGGGACCCCAGTCCGCGGGGACCCCCGGGCGCGTCCGCACAGCCCAGAAGTCCCAGGTCCGCAGCCGCATGCAGCACGCAGCCGACCGGGGGAGGGGAGGGGTCTGCCCGTCCTGCCCCGAGGCAGCCGCGGTGACAGGGGGAAGGGCACCCGCTCGCCGCCACCCGCCCAGGGCGCGGTGACACCTGAGGGCGTGCGCCCGGAGCGCCCCGTGAGCGCCGCCGCCGGCGCGGCCCGGCGCGCCCGCGACCTCCCGGGCTTCGGCCCCGGCTGGCGGGCGGGCGGGGGAGGGGCGGCGGTTGCGCCCGCGGCGGCGGTTGGCGGCGGGCGTTGGGTGTTTACCTTGATGCACCGCGACGCTGCAGCCGTGCCCGTCGCAGTACACCAGCGGGTTCTCGGCCCAGCCTCTCTCGTCTGAGCAAACGCAACAGCCTCCAATCATCTCCTTCATACTATGGGACACCTCGTCCTCCAGTGACACGGGCCGGTCGCTAGAGACCATCTAAGAGGGAGTTGGGGCACCATTAAAATCACATGCAGGCCCGGAGCGCGCCCGCCCGCCGCCCGCCGCCCGCGCCCGGCCCCCCGCCGCCGCCGCCGCTCGCTCACTCGGGCTCAGCCGCTCGGTCACTCACGTTCCGCGTAGGAGTCAGGAGCCATGTCCTTGCCGACGCCCCCGCCTCCCCGCCCTCCGCCCCCTACAGCCCGGCCGCTAGCGCCGGAGCCCGGCGAGGGCGCACATCGCCGAGTAGGCCTCCGCACAGGCGCACTGGGCCGCGGGCCGGCAGCCGCGCAGGGCGAAGGCTGCGGGGCCGCGCTTCGCCGGCGGGCGTCCCTCGGCGTGCGCGCCGCCCGCGGCGGGCCAACGGAGACCCGGCGGAGGCGCGGCCGCGTGCGTGCGCGCCACCGAAGCCGCCGGCGCCCCGCCCACCACCGGCGCGTCCCTCCCTCGCCGGCCTGCAGCCGCCCGCCGCGAGGGAGGAGGGAGCGGAGGGGAGGGGCCGGCGGCGTGCCGAGGCCGGACGAGCCAACGCGGAGACGACTGAAGCGAGCGCGCGCGTGGGCGGGGACGTTGGGCCGCCTCCTGCGGCGCGAGCGGCGTGGCCGAGGCGCGGCGCGAGGGTCTGACGTGCGCCACCGCAGCCTACCTGCCGACGCGGGCCTGCGGAGCAGCGCCGAGCGCCCTTGCCGGTCACGCTTGCTGGTCTCCGCGCGTCTAGTCAGGACCCGAGGGCGCCGGCCGCGCGGATTTACGCGCAGTGCGCCGCGAGTGGAACTGGAACCCCCGCCGCACCCTCAGCCGGGCGCGGGGGTAATGCCGGCAATGCTCAGGGTCGTTGATGGGGAGTTGACCGAGAATGGGATGACCTAGACACGCGGTCCTCCAGTGCAGAAGGGTGGAGGAACCCGAGTTCCGCTAGTCGGTCCCCCAAAAGAGGGTCAGCTCTGAACCAAAGAATGGGTCACTTGGCGTGGAGGATCCTTCAGCCCTGGCTCTCTTCTCCAAAGTGATGCTGAAAACTGGAGGTCACTTGGGTGGCCGAAGATGGGCGCGCCCACCCCCACCCCCCGGCCCATAGAAAATGGATTGGGCCTATCTGAGTAGATGAATGAACGTACCTGGATGCCGAACACTTGAGCGTGACGTCGTCCACTGTCCCCCGCACCCTCTATGCAGCCAATTAAGCCCATTATTGATGTTAAGCAAAAGCAGTGTCTAATTATGAAAGTTTAGCATGAAATTGCTATGTATGGGTAGATTGTCTCAGTGACAGGCACAGTTACAAAGCGAACTCATGGTTTAGGTTAATAACTTACAGGTAGAAAATGGTCCTTGATCAGGAATTAGCAATAGAATGGGATGATCTGGAAATGCAGTCATACAATGCTAAAGGGTGAGGGGTCCCAAAACCTAGTCGGTTTGATATCTTTGATTATCAAACCAAATGATAATGGTTTAAGCTTTACCAGCATTCCAAACATTCTCATAAAGAAAAAAAAGGGGTGGCGTGCTGTTTTCCCTCTTAAATAATTTGCTGAAAATCGGTTTTAACAATTATAACAGACAATATAATCAAGCACCTTTTTGGAAATACATTCAATGTATTAAAATCTAAGTGCCATATCTACAGTATTGAAAACCTACTAACAAGTAGGGAGAAAATGTACACGAGAGACACAAAAATGGCAATTCTCTTTTAGTTGTATTACTGCATTTAGAAAAGATTAATACAAGATTGTATACTTATAAAATGCAAATTCTTTTTAGGGAATGATGGCAACAATTAGTAAATTTCTGAAGATATAACAATGTACTTAAAATGCTTTTGATATTTAGAAAACTAAAAACTGCATTTAAGCAACACTGTGTTGTTTTGTATTTTACCTTTGCCCTTATATAAAGAAAAGCAGTTCAATAACCAATTCCTGCTCAGATTCCTAACATACAGTAATTTTGAGTTAAAATCTGTTTGAAACGTCCCTTCTCAAAAATCACAACCAAGTCTTAATGCCCCCAATTATTTTAAAATATATTTGTTTTATTTTTAGTGCATTGCAATTTAGTTCTTCTGTTGAAAATAATTTATATATAAAGAATGAGTACCTTACCCTATTTTGTGATTCTTAATAAAGGAAAAGTAGATAAACACTTACTGTTTTTTAAAAAATCATTGTATAGAGATTTTTGAAATAAAAATGAGAGAGAAAATACACTTTCATAACAACAGGCCAGTATATAAACAATAGTATCTGAAGCAGAAGTATCGTTAAAGATATACATATACATGTTGAAAAATATAAGCCAATTTTGCGTTAATAATTGTCAACTGATGTTTAACATACTATATTTTACATATGAAAATTAGAAGAATAAAAACACATAATTGGTGTGAGTGACTTTGATTTTAACTCTTGTACCAGACAGAATTTTTTTCTGATAAGGTATATATCAGAAGTGCAATATGTATATAGTCCTATAAAAATTAAGTGAAAAAGAAAATAGCAGATATTATAAAATAGTTCAGATATACGTTAATTATTCATTCAGTAAATATTTATTAAGCATTTACTGTGTGTCAGAGACTGGATGCAGGAAATATAGCAGCAAGTAAATTAAACTTGTCTTCTGAGTGATCAATTATATAAATATATGTGGGTGCAAATTTATATATTAGCCGATTTTTTGTAATACACTCATTTGAATAGATAAATTTTTATAAAATACAAGGTAATGTTAAAAAAAAAGATTATGGAATTTATACACTAACTTAGGTCAACTTAATCTCCTAAAATAATATTAACCTTTAAATCTGATTCCAGATTCTCAAAATATCCTTTGTAAAAGCGCATCTGGTACCTAAAGAATAAAACAAAATCTGGTTGTCTCTCATTTTCTTCTTCACGTAACGGCAGTCAACTGAGGATTGGCTCATCTATTTCTCTGAACTAATCATCTGAGGCGAACCAGAAAAACTCAAGTGAAGTATTTTATGATGTAACCTCTAACCCTACTATAATGGGAAACTGGTTTTTTTTTCCTATGGGTAACATTTCTTATAATTTTCTTTATTCCTAAACCTAGGCACCAAACTTTCATATTTGCTTTTCCATAATCATTTACATAAATAGATCCTGTGAAATATTTAAAGCCACATTTGGTTCATAGCTTAGTATTGCTTATATTTACCTCCTTTTTAAAGTTAAAGTTTTCTTTGCCTTCTGTTTCTGCATATTATAGTCTATTATACCCATTGTTGAAATATATTTGTATGATGCTAAGAATAGACAATCCTTAAGGCAGGTTCTTGACTCCCAGAAAGTGTTTAAAAATCTATATTGGCCCTGATCTTGAGTTGTTGGGGTTTTTTTTTTTAACAAAAAGCAATTATTAAAAGTAATTTATCTACTAAACCTTATTGGAAACTATAATGTTGTTTCTAAATGAATTAGTTGGGAAACTCAAAAAGGTAATTTTTTATAAGCTGTACAAACTTTCAGATCAATCCTCTTTTACATAAAGGAATCTCTGAATAAAATTTGTTTTGTTTCTTTGGTGCCCCGGCTTCTTACCTTTTACCCAGAAAGTTTATTATGAGTCATATAGGTATGCTAGATACTATGATTAAAATGCTGAAGTATCTTTGAAACCAGTTTTGTTAATTATCTCACCATAAATATTGTTTCTCTATACATACAAATCTGTATGATACCTTTAATATGGAATATTGTTCGTAAATTCATTATAAGGTATTAGTTTCAATTATGTTTTGAATTGAGATTCTGTTCATGGCTTTTGGAAAATTCCTTTTAATGAGACAGGTTAATCTTAATGGGTGATTTTTTTTTAACTCACCATACACACCTAGCAAATGTCTTGCACTTAGTAGACCCTCAATAAATGCTTGTTTAATATATAATTTTGGTATTTAAAACAAAGCTAATTGCAGTCTGAGTTTAATTCTTCAGAGTAAAGACAAATATTTTGGATGTAAAATGGAATTAGAACTTCTAAGTAACATAAAGATTAACAGAAAATTTCAGATAAGAAGTTGGTTTCCTTAAAATTGTTCAATAGCTGAAGTTACTATAGGTGAAGAAATTTTACTTTCCAGATAGTTTAGAACTGACCCTGTTTATTAGATAGTTTCAAATGTTAACCACCTTTTTATGGAAAAGTTATCCATTTTTTTACAAAATAGATTCTAATTTACAATCAAACATAATTGATATTGTTAAATACAGTTAATTTTTGGCAAGTTTGGTTAGGAAATTCTGAAATATAGATTTGTGTAATCTAAATTTAAAATCTTTTTTAAGAATCAAGGACTAATATTTACTTTAAAGGGTTTGGTTTGGTTAATCTTGTTTTTGGCTTTAGAGCTACTCCTTTTGCTTTTAAATTGATGATACTGGGGGCACTTACATTTGGGGGGGTGGCGTAAAACACCACGTAATTTACCAATAGAGAAATACCTAAAAGCTGCCTTCAGAAATTCTGGGTGTTACAGAAACCCTGGTAACCCTTCACAGTTGGGCTGGTTTTTTTTTTTTCTATGAAGCAACAATATTTTAAAGGTGTTACACTTTGACTTTTCAGGGTATCATCAATATAATGCAAGGATAGGATTGTAAGGTCCATATTCCTATTTTTGGCTGACCTTTAAGATTCGCATTTGTTGTGATTAAAGTGACATAGTTGTCTGTTTACGAATACAACAAGGTTATCTCAGTGAAAAGATTCTAGACATGGAAAAGAGGAAAATCGATTTTTGAAATGGAAGAGAACCCTGAAAGAAATGAAAAATATCTTGGATTGAGAAAAAAATGGAATTAAACTGATTTGCTAAATAGTATTTGGACCAAAGAAGGCCACTTTTTGAAATTTAAATATTTACCTCTCCAAAAAGGGGGCACTGCTCACCATATCCAGAAACCACACCAAGAATATGTTAATTAATTGCATTGTGTTCCAGAATGAATTAGGATGACAAATTCAATTTTTTTATTCCTTCCACTAATGAACTGTTTGCTAGTACATCTTAGATTTTTAAAACCTATAATGTATATATTTACTCCTTGAATCTGTACAGTAACAGTGCCAAGGACCAACATGACCCCATAGGGTGAATCTTATGAAGCTTAACATTCCTGGTGAATTAAACACACTAGCCTCCAATCACTTTTCATCAGCCTTATTTTACTGTGGCGCTTAAGGGCTAGAATGGAGGCGATTTTTATATCGTGGCACTTTACCCCAATTAAAACAGCAATGATCCTTGGTGCAAGTAGGAGTGGAAAATATGACATAAAGAAAGGTATGACAAAGACTGCCCAGGAATGCTGCATGTCCCTTTCCGTCCCCACCTCCATTCAGACCCTTTTTTCTGCCCTGTTGTTGTTTTTCTCAGAAGTATATCATGGCTTCTAACTCTTTTTTTAAATGAAAGCAACAAAAAATGCCTGAAGTAGTAAAAGAAGATGTAAACAGAGTCACCTTCTACTATCAAATACAGAGCGGGGATAAACTTGTAAAATACTGTAAATATTCGAAGACTTTTAAATAAAAAATGTAAATTGAGCCCAAGTAGCTGGGGGGGAGGGGAACTAAGGGAGGATAGAATGGGATGAACAGAGAATATCTAATTTTCAACAACCTTTTTTCTGTTCAAACCTTTCCGTAGTTGAGCTTCAAATGATTTATTATATCAGAATTTCTCCCATATGGAAAAAAACTAATGATTTCCGTGAGAAAATGCAAATTTATAAAGAAGACCCGCAAAACGGTAGAGTTGTTATAAATGCAAACAACTTCTCCAGCATTTCAAATGCAAAATCTCAACCATCACAACCTTTAAATGACTCTTAAGGAGTCTTTTTCAAACAGATGCTATTTATGAACATCATCTGTGAACTTCTTTCTTGTAATTCAAAACTCTTGTCAAATGTTTTCATGATGACGTGGAAATTTAATATTCCTTCAGAGATCAATTCTAATTGGTTTTTTAAAATCCACCTTGGGAAACGTGCTGCAAAAGACACAGACTAGTAATGGGTATCTTAGAAGGAATTTCCTCAAAGTCAATTTTAAATCTAAGTTGAAATTACTATCTTGCCCCAGAAAGGTTTGGGCCACAGGATCGAAATGATTTCATGAGCTTTGTCGCTCAATGACTTTGGTCTTGTCGACAAGACTCGCGAGCACTTGTTGGAAATCTTGATTTTTTTTTTCCTAACTGTGACGTTTGCCAGAATTATTTTTTTCTTCCTGCCTCGCAACGGAGAACAAGCACAGTTTCGTAGGTGGGTTGCAATTATTTGCTTACAAAATGTGGCTTAAAGGCAAATTAGAAGTTTTTCCTTTTTGAAAATAACCGTCATTTCGAAAACGCATTTCACGTTAAGAAATCAAGCCTGTTTTTGTTGGGGCTGGCTCAGCCCTTCCTTTTAGACTTCTGGTATACAACAAAGATCCGAGTACGACCAGAGACACGAAACGTGCTTTTTCCGCACTCCTCCGAGCTCCGGCATCCCACACGGTTAAAGCTATTGAAAACGCTGTGTACACCGCTCCAGCTTTGCGGGGTCCCCACGGGTCCCCGGGTCTTCACCGCTGTATAAGCCGCCCACGCCGCTTCCCCTCGTCTCCCACAGCGCGGGCCAGGCTCGCCCCGCTTCCTGTCAGCTCGCCGCGCCAGGCCGGGGACCCCTCCCCGCCGGCCGCCGGCCGCCGCCCCCAGGCCCGGCCTCCCCGCCGCCTCCAGGCACGGCCTCCCCGGCCTCCCCGCCGCCTGCTTCCCCCAGGCCCGACCTCCACGGCCTCCCCGCCGCCAGCTTCCCCCAAAGCCCGACTCGGCCTCTCTGGCCTCCCCAACCTCCCCGCCTCCCCAGACCCGGCCTCTCCGCCGACAGCCTACCCGAGGCCCGACCCGGCCTCCCCGCTTCCCTCAGCCCCGGCCCGGCCTCTGGGACTTGCTCTTGCCGCGGCACCTCCCAACTCTTAACATCTTTTCCAAATTTTCAAGAACTGGTTGGGACGTCTCGCTTTTTAGTGCTGACTTCTATTTCCCTCAGGAAGCCCAAAGTCTAAAAGGAAATACCGCACATCCAGTAAAACCTTTACCCCCAAATACCTCTCGTTCCTAAAACACTTTTTTAAAACGCACTGTCGGCGTCCGAAAGCGGCCCGAGGGCTCTGAGCCCTCGTTCTATCGTCTCCCCTGCACACGGTCATTTTGAACTCCCCGTTCGCGCGGCCCAGGCCCGGGGCTCTGTCCAGGGCACGCGGCGAGCCCGAGGATTTTCTCCCACGCCTCTCCGGCCGGGGAAAGAGGGGCGCACGGGGGGCTCCGGGGGGGGGGTCAGCCGACCTCGGGGAAAGGATGGGGCAGCGGGCACAGTTTGCTTTTTCATCCCGGGAAAATAATTAAGTTGGAGGGAGGCTGGAAGAGGACGGGCATCCTTCCCCCTCCCCTCGCAGCTCGGAGGTTGGGCCTCGGGGGCAGGGAGAGGGCGCGGGGCGCGGCGGCCAATGGCGGGCAGCAGGGCCCGGGGCGGCAGGGGGACGGCCGGGGTCCCCTCCCCTCCCCCACAGGCCCGGCAGGGGCGGCCCCGCTCCGCGCTCCCACCCCTCCCGCCGGGCCGGGCTCTGGGGGTGGGGTAGGGTGGGGGCGGGGCGGGGGTTCCCCGTCGGAGAGCCCTCCGGGGCCGAAGGCAGGGGCGGGGGAGCGCGGAATGGAAGATCCGACCGACTCGAGCTCGGCACGAGCGCAGCCCGCGCGGGGGATCCTGGGTAAAGGCGGCCGCGGCGCCCGGGGAGAGCGGTGGGGTCAGAGGTCAGGCCGGGCTGGCGAGCTGAGCCCCGTAGACGTCCCGGCGGGGGCTTCTCGGCCACCGCCGCCCCGGGACCGGGGCTCCCCGCGGGCTGCTCCTCCACCCCGCCCCCTGGTCCCTTA
>PVIY010051682.1:0-15562 GCA_004026745.1 Myrmecophaga tridactyla | reverse complement strand
ATATTAATGTTCTTTTGTTAAGTTTTTTAATTAATAAAAAGTTTAAAAAAAAAAAAAAGAAGTGCAGAGGCAGCCAACTCAATGGGAGAAAATATTTGGAAATCATATATGATACAGAGGTTTAATTTCCTATATATACAACCCAAGAACAAAAGAACAAACAACTCCATTATAAAATGGGCTAAAAACATGAATAGGCATTTTTCTGAAGAGCAAATATAGATGGCTGAAAAGCACATGAAGAGAACTCATTTTCATTAGCTATAAGGTAAATGCAGATCAAGACAACAATGAGATACCACCTCACACCTATAAGAATGGCTGCTATTAAGCAAACAGGAAACTACAAATGTTGCAGAGAATGTGGAGAAACTGGGACACTTATGCACTGCTGGTGGGAATGTATGATGATGCAACCACTATGGAATACTCTTTGGTGGTTCCTTAGGAAACTAAATATTGAGTTGCCCTATGACCTAGCAATAGCACTACTTGGTATATACCCAGAAGAGCTGAAAGTAATGACACAAACAGACATTTGCACACTGATGTTCATAGAAGCATTATTCACAATCACCAAAAGATGGAAAGAAATCAAACGCCCATCAATGGACAAGTGGATCACAAAATGTGGTATATACATATGATGGAATATATGCAAGAGTAAGACAAAATGACGTCCTGAAGCACATGAAAAGATGGATGAGCCATGAGGACATAGTGCTGAGTGAAATTAGCCAGACACAAAAGATAAATACTGTATGATTCCACTTTTATGAACAGCAAAATGTTGGCTGAAGGATGCACTGATGGAGAAGTAGATTGGGGAATGATGGTTTAAACTTATGAAGGTTCTGCTGCTACAAAAAGGAACGAAGTTGTGAGGCATGCAACAATGTGAATGAACATGTGGGACATTTGGTGAGACAAAATAAGCCAGAAACAAAAGAACAGGAGTGGTATGATCATCTTTAGAAAATGCTAAAGATGTTTAGCATTTTAGAAGAAAACAGTGGCCTAGACTGTAAGCTTTTAGAGCAGACACATTAAGTCTGTAGTGGTGATTATTATTTTTGGATTTTTGAGAGGCTGTTTTATATATATAACTGATATTTAGAGATAAGAATGAAGCCAAACAGGTTGGAGTTAAAGTAATTTAGAACATAGGGGTAAGGAAGACAGTGTCTATATTTTAGAATTACACATACTCTTTGAGACCAATGAAAAAAAGGTTTATTTGGTCTAGAACTGAAATTTTCTGTAGTGCATAATCTAATTCAACCAATATGGATAACTCATTCGAACAATTGAAACACAGAGCACAAAATAAGAAAAAGGTCCTTTAATCCTGTATAGATTATTATAATGCCTGGATATATGCTAGAGTATATTAAGAAGATTATCAGAAAGTATTGGCAAAGTCCCCTGAGGGATGGGAGAAAGAATATGGAACTATTAAACTTTACCATCATGGAATCCCCTGATCCTGTGTCAAACTTTAGGGACACGTAAATCAATAGGCCATAGCCTCGATCATGAGGCTTACTCTTGTGAAGCTTATGCAGGTAGCAGAGAAGCTTAGCGTACTTATAGGCATGCCAAAGAGTTACTTCTGGAGGACCTCTGTTTTTGCTCAGATGTAGCCTCAGTCTGTCTAAGCCCAACTCTGTAAGTAAAATCATTTCCCTCCCCCCTACATGGGACCTGACATCCAGGGGTGAAAGTCTCCCTAGTGACATATGAGAGGACTCCCAGGTATGAATCCAGACCTGGCACTGTGGGATCAATAATTACATTCTGGCAAAAAGGGGGGAAAGAAGTGTAATTAATAAAGTATCAGTGGCAGAGAGAGTTTAAATGGAGTTGAGAGGCTACTCTGGAGGTTGCTCTTATGCAAACTTCAGTTAAACATTGCTGCTATCATAACCTGCCAACCCTCAACCAGGACCATTCCAGCCAATCCTAAACAACAGCTAGAGCAATATATAAGATTCCACAGGGTTCCATGCACTGGAGTAACTTTCCAGAAGCCTATAACCTCCAGACGGGTCCCTGGTCCAGATAAGTCCTGAAACCTAGAGGGCCCAGCCTCTCCAGAACATCAGATAGTTCCATCTCCCTATCCCATATTAGTGACAGACCCTTCCAATATCAAAAATTTAGAATTGCCATAGCCCAAACACCCCTAAAGAGAGGGCTGTAAAGATCAAAGGTGATGGTGGAGTTATACAGAGAAGATATGTACAGAGAAGATATTCATATTCAAATGAATATGAATGTTGAATTATTAAATTGATACCACTTTTAGTCTCCAGTATTTTAGAGCAACTAGAAGTAAAACCCTAAAATTGTGGAACTGTAACTGTAAATGGGATGTAGTTGTTAAGAGCCCAGACTCAGCAGGTGACTCAGAACAAGTTCCTGTTCAAAACTTGGCTCTGCTTCTTATTGCTTGATATATTGGCAAGTTACTCCACTTCTTTTAGTTCAGCTTTCTCGTCTATAAAATGATGGTAATGATAATACCATAGGCCTAATAATTTGATGATTAAATGAAATAATGCAATAATGGTGTCTGGTATATAGTAAGTTCCAGATAAATAGATAAATCTGTGACTGTTATTAGAGTAATAATAATTGCTATTATTTTTATTATTAAAAGATAAGTACAATGATATTGGTGGCAGAGTTGAAAGAGAAGTTATGAGATTTTCGACATGCTTTTTTGTGAGATACTGACAAAATTTTCTCACAAATACAATGGATGCAAAGAATTGAGTAAAGATACTAATTTTCTAAGTTTCTAATTTGGTGACGATGATAGTTATATGGTAATTTCAATCACTTACTGTGCTGGTTTGAAAGAAAGTATGCCCCCTAAGAAAAGCCATGTTTTAATATAAATCCCATTTCGTAAAGGTAGAATAGTCTCGATTCAATACTGTATGTTTGAAACTGTAATGAGATCATCTGCCTGGTTGATGTGATTTAGTCGAGAATGGTTGTTAAGCTGGATTAGGTGACGACATGTTCCACCCATTTAAGTCGGTCTTGATTAGTTTCTGAAGTCCTATAAAAGAGGAAACATTTTGGAGAAAGAGATTCAGAGAGAGTGACACTACGAAGCAGAGAGTCCACCAGCCAGCGACCTTTGGAGATAAAGAAGGAAGACACCTCCCGGGGAGCTTCTTGAAACCAGAAGCCAGGAGAGAAAGTTAGCAGATGACGCCGTATTCACCATGTGCCCTTCCAGCCGAGAGAGAAGCCCTGACCGTATTCATCATGCGCCTTCTCATTTGAGAGAGAAACCCTGAACTTCATCGGCCTTCTTGAACCAAGGTATCTTTTCCTGGATGCCTTTGATTGGACTTTTCTATAGACTTGTTTTAATTCTCCGCCTTAGAACTGTACACTAGCAACTCATTAAATTTCCCTTTTTTAAAAGCCATTCCGTTTCTGGTATATTGCATTCCGGCAGCTAGCAAACTAGAACACTTACACAATGGACTAAAGAGTATGAGCAATTTGGCTTGGGAAGAGAAAAATGTTGAGCTCACTTTTGTACATGGTGAATATGATGTGCTTTGATTTACAAGCTGAGATATTTGGCTTATTATAATACATATGTTAAATAAAATACTGTCATCACTATATATATATGTACAGAATAGGAAATCTGAAGTTAAGATGAGAAGAAGGGAAAAGAACTTTAGGACTTCCCTATGACTTCTGTGCTTTCACATGGATTTGACCACAGACTGGGTCACTAGCCTGTCTTCTGAGAAGGAGGTAGGAGAGGTAGGTCTTGGGTGTGTTTTGATGAAATTTCAGGGTTAAGAACAATTAGTCAAATTAGAGGCCTAACCTCAAAACCAGAAGAACTAGAAAAAGAAGAAAAAACTAAACCAAAGACAAGCAGAAGGAAGGAAATAATGAAGATTAGAGTGGAGATAAATGAAACAGAAAACAAACAAACAAAAACAATACAGAGAATCAACAAAACCAAAAGTTAGTCCTTTGGAAAGATCAATAAAATCTGCAAACCTTTAACTAGACTGACAGAAACAGAGAGGATATAAATAACAAAAATCAGAAATGAAAGGGAGACGTTACTATCAACCCTACTAAAATAAAAAGCATTATAAGTGGATGCTATGACAATTGTATGCCAATAAATAAGATAACCTAGTTGAAATGGACAAATTCTTAGAAACACACAAACTACTTGTATTGACTCAAAAAGAAACAGAAGATCCCAACAAACCAATTACAGTAAAGAAACAAATCAGTCATCAAAAACCTCCCAATAAAGAAAAGCCCAGGACCAGGTGGCTTCATAGAGGAACTGTGCCAACATTCCAAGAAGACTTAACTCCAATTCTGCTCAAACTCTCCCAAAACATTCCAAAAATTCTATGAGGCCAATATCACCCTGATACCAAAAGCTGGATAAAATACCACAAGAAAAGAAAACTATACACCAATATCTCTTATGAATATAGAGGCAAAAAATCCTTAACAAAATACTAGCAAACTGAATCCAACAGCATATTAAAATAATTATAAGCCATGATCAAGTGGGATTTATCCCTGGTATGCAAGGTTGATTCAACATAGAAAATCAATTAATGTAATATACCACATTAACAGAATGAAGGAAAAAATATATACATGTTTATCTCAATCGATGCACAAAATGTATTTAACAAAATCCAGCGTGCTTTCTTGATAAAAATGCACAAAACACTAGGACTAGAGGGAAATTTCCTCAGCATCATAAAGGGCATATTTTAAAAGTCCTCAGCTAACATCCCATTAAATGGTGAAAGCTGAAAGCTTTCTCCCTAAGATCAGGAACAAGACAAGGATGCCCACTGTTATCCTTGCTACCCAACATTGTACTGGAAGCTATAGTCAGAGAAATAAGGCATGAAAAAGAAATAAAAGGACAAATTGGAAAGGAAGAAGTAAAATTTTCCTTATTTGCAGATAATATGACCCACATTTGTAAAATCTTGAAAAATCCACAACAAAGCTCCTAGAACTAATAAATGAATTCAACAAAGTAGCAGGGTATAAGAACAACACCCAAAAGACTGTAGTTTTCCTATACAAAAGCAATGAATATTTGGAAGAAGAAATTTTTAAAAATTCCATTTACAAAAGCAACTAAAAGAATCAAACATCTAAGAATAAGTCCAATGAATGCTGTGAAGGATTCCTACACAGAAGACTATAAAACATTGCTTAAATAAATGAAAGGATATTCTGTGGTCATGGTTTGGAAGACTAAATATTTTTAAATGTCAATATTACCCAAAGCAATGTATAGATACAATGTAATCCAAATAAAAATTCCAACAACCTTTTTGCAGAAATGGAAAAGCCAATTATCAAATTCATATGGAAGGGTAAGGGGTGCCAAATAACCAAAGCCATCTTGTAAAAGAGGAAGGAAGTTGGGTAACTCACTTCCAGAGCTTAAAACTTATTTCAAAGCCCTAATAACCAAAAGAGCATGGTTCTAGCACAAGAAATATAGACTAATAGAATAGAATTAAGAGCTCAGAAATCAATCCTCACATTTATAGTCAACTGATTTTTGACAAGGTGGCAAAGACCACTCAATTTGGAAAGAATAAACTCTTCAACAAATGGTACTGGGGAAACTGGATCTCCATTTGTGAAAATAAAAAAAAGAAAGAAGGAAAGAGGGCCCTTACCTCATACCATATACAAAAATCAACTCAAAATGTACCAAAGACATAAATACATATTTGGAGCTAGAACTACTAAACTGCTAGGAGAAAATGTAGGGAAGCATCTTTAGGATCTTGTGTTAGGCAATTGTTTATTAGACTTTACACCCAGAGCACAAGCAACAAAAGAAAAAATAAATAAATTATACTTCATCAATATAAAAATCTTTTATTCCTCAAAGGACTTTATCATGAAAATAAAAAGGCAACCTACACAATGGGAGAAAATATTAAAATATTTGGAAACCGCATATCCAATAAAGGATTACTACCCACTATATATATATATATATATATATATATATATATATATATATATATATATATATAAAGAAATCCTCCAACTTAACAACAAAAAGACAAACAATCTAATTTAAAAATGGGCAAAATACTTGAATAGATGTTTCTTCAAAGAAGATAATACAAATGTACAGAATGATGCTCAACATTATTAGCCATCAGTAAAATGAAAATCAAAACCACAGTGAGATACCATTTCACATCCATCAGAATGGCTGCTATTAAAGAAAAAAAAAGGAAAATAACAAGTTTTAGAGAAGTTGTGGAGAAACTGTAACACTCATTTGTTGCTGATGGGAATGTAAATTGGTGTAGCTGTGGTGGAAGACAATTTGGTTGTTCCTCAGAAAGCTAAGTATAGAACTACAATATGACCTGGCAATCCCTCTACTGGATATATATCCAAAAGAACTGAAAGCAGGGACTAGCACAGTTATTTACACATTGATGTTCACAGTGTTATTATCCACAATTGCCAAAAGATAGACACAACCCAAGTGTGCATCATCCAATAAATGGATAAGTAAAATGTGCTGTATGCATACAATGGAATATTAGTCAACTCTAAGCAGGAGTGAAGTCCAGATAAAACCGACAACATGGGTGACCCTTAAAGACATTATTTTGAATGAAATAAGCCAGACACACAAGGACAAATATTATATTAGCTCACTGATTTGAAACAATGAGAATCATAAAACTTATCAGAGTCAGAATCCAGAATATAGGCTACCAGGAGATGGGGCGGAGATAGGGAATGGGAAGTTAAGGCTTAGAATATACAGGGTTCCTATTGGGAATGATGGAAATGTTTTGTTAATGGATGGTGATAATGGTAGCACAGTTTTGTGAAGGCAGTTACCAGTACTGAAACACATATCTGAATATGGTTAAAAGGAGAAATGTTAGATTGTATATAGGATAACAGAATGCAATTTTTAAAAATACATGGAACTACACTATGAATAGTGAACTCTTCATTAAACCTTGGCCCTTAATTAATAGTACACTTATAAAAATGCATGATTATCAATTGTAACAAATATTCCACACCAACGCAAAGTGCTGGTGATGGGGTGGTATGTGAGAATCCTGGATTTTATGCCTTATTTCTCTTTAAATCCACAACTTCTGTAAAAAATAAAATAAAACAAAATAAATAAAACAGTTAAATTCAGCCTGCCCAAGAGCCAGCTAAACATTACCCTCTGTGGTGTCAAACGGCTGATCCTTAAGAACAAACATAATCTCTGCCAAGAGACAATAGTGATCCATAACATAAGTGTGACCTGAAAGAGCTCCTACCCATCATTGCTTATTTTGTTGGTAAGAAAGGGAAAACAAAGATTGCTTGTATCTGAAATTTCTAATATAGCTCAGTTTAGGATTCTGCATGAATTCCTGAATAATAACAGGCCAATGGCCTTAGAAGAAATTCCTTTTCTTCGACCTCAGATGAATAACATTTATAAGGCTCCCATAAATGTGAGAATTAGCTGCAAACTACTTTATTCCCCTTCCATGCCCCAGGCCCCCTCCACCACACTCTTTGGAAGCTAACCGGTTTCCTTTGCAGGTTTATGGTTAACTGCCCCAACAGGAGAGAGGGGTGTTTTAATTATAGTGACCATTCCTAACCCGAATTTACTAATTCTTTTTTTAACATTAGTAAATACAATTTTTTCTTTGTATTGTCACTGAGGCATTTAAATAAGGGAATGCTGTGTTGTATTGTGGACCGCACACAGATTGGCAACCAATGAATACGTCAAATTCTACTCTGTCATTTAATAGCTCAGTCCTTTGCTAGTGCCTGAACTGCATCTATGGATGACAGCGCCACTTTGGATGGATGTCGTGCCAAAATGTACAAAATGCCGAATATTTGCTAAATACAATTAGGGGGTCAAAGGATTTTTTCACAAGCAAAGCATGCATCAAAAAGCAGTTTCATAATTCAGTGTGATGTGGAATTGTTCAGGAAAAGTTGTTATAGATGCTTGAGAACATGCTAACCTCTAAAAAAAAATCTTGGTGTTTTATTTTGGGGCTATGAAGTTCAGTAAATAACGTGTATTTAAAATTTTAAATCTCAATCTCTTTGGGGAGGCAGTGAACCTTCCTTGTCTTTTAAATTTGTAGGCAAAGGAATTTAGATCAAACTAACCTTGTTAAACCTTTGAAACACAAAACAAATGAAATATTACATATACCAAAGGAATAAATTATTATACAGACACTTTTGTGTGTTGCCATGCAAGAGTTTTAACTTTTTTTTTTTTTTTTTTTTTTACTTTTTAAAACTGTAAGTCGCTTTGTTGGCTGTTGAGTTTTATCTGCTATGTATCTAATTTTTTTATTAAATGAAAATAATCACCTCCATTTTCTTCTGGGTTTCAAACATTAACTGTGGCAACCACAACATTGCAGTTAGGACAGATCACTGCCCGTAAGGGTTTTGCCTCTAGTCTATTTTTTTTCGAATCTATTTTTAACCCAAGCATGTGGGGTGCCACCCATGTTCTAACTCCTGCCTTTACTATTAATGGAGGTGCTATACCCTAAAGTTGGCCTCCTTGTCCACTTCAGCACAGAGCAATGCTGGTTTAAGGGACTCTGCCTTATTCAGAATCTTCTCTAGATCACAGCTGTCTCCTTTAATCTTCTCTTTAAATTCTCTTTGCAGTTAAAGAGTTTCTTTGTGGCCTACTCTGCTGACTTTGTCTTAAACCTTCTGTCCTATGTTTACTTTTCTTTGGCTACATTGTATTTTGTTGTTGCCTATTTTATTCCTCCAATTTATCAAAGTTACTTGTGCTTTAAACTTCTCCTTGCCATAGGAGGAGTGTGCTTGGCACTCCCTCTGCTAAGCGCACTCCTCCTATGGCTCTGCTAATGGCCAGCTCTTCATCTCTTATATCTCAATCAAGTATCACCTCCTTAGGTGGCCTGTCTACTCCATAGCTAAAACACTGGCCACCAACTTCACCTCAGACCTCTCTCTAACCCATTAGACTTTTCCTTTCCTTCGTGTCACTTACCAATATATGAAATGACCTTGGTTCTTTACATGTTTATTGTCTGATTCTGCTCTCTAGAAGGTAAGCTTCATTAGTGCAGCGATCTTGCCCACTTCTGTTCACCACTGAATTCCTGGTGCTTGCACAATGCTCATAGATGCTCTGTAAATATTTCTTGAAAGAATAAATGAATGAACCAATGACTGTCTTCCTTCTCTTTTCCATCTATCTAAATCTTACCAATTCATCAAGGCCCATATTTTTTTTCCTATGAAAATTCTTCCAGAGGACTCCAGCTCATAATGGGGAATTAAAAGAATTGCCCTCTCACCCCTAGAGAACTTCTTTTGTTGCTCAGATGTGGGCTCTCTCTCTAGGCCAACTCAGCAGTTGAACTCATTGCTCTCCCCCTTACATAGGACATGACTCCCAGAGGTGTAAATTTCACTGGCAACGTGGGACAGGACTCCAGGGATGATCTGGGTCCTGGCATCAAGGAATTGAGAAAGCCTTCTTGGCCAAAAGAGGAAAGAGAGAAAATGAGACAAAATGAAGTTTCAGTGGCTAAGAAATTTCAAACAGAGTTGAGAGGTTATCCTGGAAGTTATTCTTATGCATTATATAGACATCCCTTTTTAGTTTATGGTGTATTGGAGTGGCTGGGGGGAAGTTCCTAAAACTGTTGACCTGTGTTCCAGTAGCCTTGATTCTTGAAGACAACTGTGTAATGATAAAGCTCTTACAATGTGACTGTGATTGTGAAAACTTTGTGTCTGACAGTCTTTTTCTTCAAGATATGGACAGATGAGTAAAAAATATGTATAAGAAAAAATAAATAATAGGGGGTCAAAGGGTAAAGAAATTTGGGTAGATGGAAATACTAGTGATCAATGAGATGGACTGATAAGGGGTATGGGATCTATAAGTTTTTTCTTTTTTTCTCTCTATTTCTGGAGTGGTGCAAATGTTCTAAAAAATGATCATGATGATGAAAACACAACTATGTGATGATATTGTGAGCCACTGATTGTAAACCATGTACGGAATGTTTGTGTGTTAAGATTTCTCAATAAGAATATTTTTTAAAAACTGCCCTCACTGTCAAAAATATAGACTATCTTCTGAATTCCACAGCACTTTGCCTTAAGTTTCAAACACTAGAAAATCCTAATCTAAATGATCACCCTCGAGTTTGAATTTTGATCCCACTCAGTTTTCAGAGCCCATTTAGTGAGCATGTAGTCCCTTGAGGTATTAGCCCAAAAGCTTAGGTGGAGACCTTCAAGAGGGTCATTTGTTTCTTCCAATGGATCTTATAAAGAGCAGCCGTATAATATCTATACCTTTTCATTCCAGCCTGCACAAGGCAGGGAGGAGCCCCCATCCAGGTCCATGCCAGTTTGGGCTATCAAAAGGCAAAAAAGCAAGGCAAGGCCTATGTAAAATCACTAAGTAAAAAAAGAAATCTGTACTCCTTGCTTTTCCATAGTCTTCACTTCGGACACGATTTTCCCCTCCCCAGTACACCTCCCAAATTCTGTCCCAGACCTGCTCCCCTTGGATGGATACTTTTAGCTCTTCAGACCCAGAAGGAATGTACCGACTGGGCTACAAGCTTTCCCTGCTGTTCCCCCACCACAAACACTTCCTCACGGACCCTATCAGGCTCTTGGTATTTCAAGTTAATTTTATAAATTCCTTTGTGATTAGACTAAAAGAACCCTCCAGGCCTATTCCCTATACCTGAGAATCTTAACTGTGACTTTTAAAAATAAACATCCACCTTGGTGTGTCACCCAAAGGAATGAGAGATGTAAATTCTAGACCAGGAAAGAAGTGAAGGTGAGTAACAGGTTGAGACAGATGCTTCTGATGAGAAGCTTGCCAAGCGGCTCAAATCCTTCTGGGTATATGGCCAACAACTTTCTCCCACAACTTTCAGAACTTGATAAAGAATCAACTTGAGCACTTCCTTTTGGGGAAAAAAGAAAGTATCCTTTGGATGCTTTTAAAGTCTATGACGATTCCCAAACATCTTCATTCCCCCATTGTTCTGCCCTCATTTTTTTCCAGTCACTTTTTTTCTTGAATGCTCTCTTTGTTTCCTCCCATGCCCATTTACTTCAGTGAGGTTTTCTTTTCTGCAGTTTACTCAGCCTGGAACAGTTCTCCCTCTTTCTATTTTTCTTTTCCATATGCATGCCCTATAATTAAAGAAAAAAAAATCCCTCTTTTGAAATCTATTGTGTAATGGACAGGCCTTCTCTAAAATTTTCCCCTGAGGGTTAGAATAAAGGGAAAAACAGGAGGAAAAAAGATGAAAGGGGCCTTGGATCTGTTTCTCATCTTCCTCCATGAGACTAAGGGAAAGAGAGAAATCAGGTCTTCCCTACTACAAAAAAACCCTACTAATCTTGGAGTTTCCTCATTTCCCTTGATGGTTTAGAGCCATGATTATCTTCTGAAGTCATTAGACCGTGAAATAAATAGTTTGCCTTTTATTTATGCACGATTCTACTCATATTATTTCTACTAATATTGATCTGAACAAAGACAACATTCTTTGTTATTTAAACTTCTCTAATCTTTAATCTTATCATTTTAATATCATTGCGATAGGGAGGTATAAAACATCAACATTTTAAGACATTAGCAAAAAAGTGCATTTTTAAGTTAATAGTAAATGAATATTTTTTCACATGGTAGAAGAGAAATATGAGAGTTTCTAGAACAGTATTTATTACAGTATATCTTTTCACAAAAACATAATGAAATTTACTATTTCAGTTTTTGAGTTAAAAAAACTTCAAGATTTAAATTATAAAATGTGTGCGGTATAACTGAGATTTCATTTCAACTTTTCTAGAATGCTTGCAAAAATGCAGCTGCATTTTGGCCATAGTGGCATTACAATCACTTGGTCTGTTGATATTACAATCAAGAAGAAGCCTTTTGTTTTAGTCTATAAATGAGCTCTGTAGAAGTCAGTTTATTTCTTCAGGCTATTGAGGATCATCCTGTTGCTAAAGAGATTTAGGTTACTAGCTAGTGAAGTTTAGTTGGTGTGATAATGAGGGTGCAAGGGGAAATTTCAGAAAAAAATTCCAGTTGGGTTTTAAATAAAGAATGTGAATTTAGCTGGGAAGATGCATAGTCTACAAATGTCAAAAGACAAGAGCAAACAGCACAGTGGAGAGAGGCGTTTGGAAATGAATCACAAACACAAATGTGAATTAACTCAAGTCACAATGCCAGAACAGTACTCAGGTTTCTCCATTTAATTAACAAAGGTGTGAAATAAAATGAAATCACTTTTTTTTTTTCAGAAAAGCACTGACAAAAAGACACTAATGCAAAAAATCTCAAGCACCATTCAGACTGGTGGCTGAAGAATCTGCTTTTGTTTTGTGCCATTTAGATAATAACTGTCCCCATCACTCGATTAAATGCTGCAAATGATAGATGTACTTAATACATGTTATCTTATTTAATCAGCCTTGCAACCCCTGCAACACAGACATTTTACATAAGACTCCTGAGGTCTAGAGATAAGAAACTTGCTTTATGTTCAGAGGTGAAAGCGAAATTCCAAGCAAGGCCTTAGCAGATGCGAAGGTGCTTGTGTGCTAACCACTGCCCTGGGCTGCCTTAAGAGATGTCTGCTAATCCTCAAAAAGACGGATACAGCACTGTAGGAGCTCGCTGCTGGAAAACTAAGCTCAAAAAGCAAAAATAGGAAAGCATGGAGGTTATTAAAAAACCTGAACAAAGCTAATGGATTTTGAAGTCTGAACTCTGTCTAGCTTCTCTGATTGGTGATGAAATAGGGCGAACTTATAAGCCTGTCAGAAAAGGGAGATATCTGTGGGGGAAAATATGCAAAACATGATAATCCTTTGGACTGTTGTACTAATAAAAGACAGCCGTCTCTCTCAGACAGCAACACCATTAGTCACGACCTATACATTCTTTTTAAGACACATCACTGAGTTCATTTAAAGTTCCAAAATGTGTAACTTGGCTCAGAAATAGAGTTAACAGTTGTTGTAACCAAATTAAGGGCCCCCGTCAAATATTTCATTTATTAACAGTATATTGGTACACAAGAACAGTACAGGCTTTGAATAAAGTGTCATATCCCCAGCCTGGAGGACTCAGAATAACTTCTGAAATTGATGTTGTACCAAAATAGTGGCTTTCTAGTTATTTAATATGTTTATAGATTCTTTAGCTCTTCCTTAATGCCTTGTCAGTGCTCTACTCTAGAATTTATTGCATTCCTGCAATTATTTGCTCCCATCTCTCTCCTTCACTAGACTATGAGCCACTGGGATGTGGGGTTGTGTGGTCCCTCCATCCATAGTCAGGGCTTTGCAAAGTGCCTCATAACTAGGAGACATTGAAATTTCTACTTTTTGAATACATAGAACAGGGTTTCTCAGCCTCAGCACTACTGACATTTTTTGACCAGATCACTCTTTTTTGTAGAGTGCATTGTAGGATGTATAGCCATATGCCCGGCCTCTATCCACTAGATGCCAGTAGCTCTCTCCCTCTCTCTCTCTCTCTCTCTCTCAATCTCTCTCTCTCTCACACACACACACACACACACACACCACAGTATCTCCAGACAGTACCAAATGTTCCCAGGGGGCCGAAAGTGCCCCTGGTTAAGAACTATTAACTGGGAAGAACCCACACATACATACATGCATAAAAATATGATGCTTTTAGTTTACTAATTTATTGTCTTCATATTTCTCTGTGTGTATAACAAGTACAAAAATCAAAAGTACAAAATTATGCATAGAAAAAAGTAAATCTCTCTCACTCTCCTGTCTCCCAGGAGATTCTTCTGTACTTTTCTAGACCTAAGGTGTTCAGTCAACACAGATGCCACTAGATACATGTGACTGTTGTGCATTTGGGATGTAGCTTGTCCTAGGTGAGATGCGATAAGTGCAAAATACACAATGGATTTTGAAGACTTTCTATTAATATCATTGATAATTGTTTTATATTTACATGTTGTAATGATAATATTTTAAATATGTTGGGTAAAATAAAATATATCATTAAATTAATTTTCATCTTTTTTTTCACTTTTTTAATGTATCTCTTGGGAAATTCAAAACTACATATGTAGCTTACATATTTCCATTGTACGTCACTCCAAAAAATTTTTTCCAAGTATTTATAAACACCTAAATATGGAATATGATATTTTTAAAACTGGTACTTTTATATACATTGTTGAATTTTATACTTAACATCTAACATAGCAGATGATTCTTAGTAGATATATAATAAGTGGTCATTGATTGAGTAAATAAATAGAGGGACTATATGTCATGGTGACATACATACATATACAGTGCATTTTATCTAGGATAGTATTTTATTAGAGAAGTTATAAGTTTACAGAATAATCATGCAGAGAGGACTTTGACTTACATTATTTTATTTGATCCACTTTGCCTTGTCATATAAATACTATTATTATGACCCTCATTTACTTCATCTTTAAAATGGGTATGATAACAATATAGTTGTGAGAATTAAATGAAGGTTTGTGAAAATTAGGAGAGTACAAGTACTTCAAAATACTTTGAAGTGAAAAAAAGAAATACTTTGAAGTGCCAGACAATAAGGAAGTGCTCAAATAATGTAAGGGCATTTGAAAAGGACACACAAGTCAGATTGAAGGAGCATCTACTGACAAAATTTGAATTAGATAGTAACAAAATAAACTGGATTATAGAATATTGAATTTAAAAAGAAATACATGGCCCGTACCCTAGACCAGCACACACCAGGGTTACACCCCAGACTGGTGCACCCACACAGCTACATCCTCCCTGGTCACACAGTGCCCACATTCACAAGCACAGGCATAACATCCCCAACCTACACCTATATCTGTGCTGCAATGCATCACTGCACTGCTATGCCCCACCCCTTACCCTGCATTCTGTTACACATCCATCCCGTAAACACAAGGCTTTAGACTATTGAGGGAAATCAACTTTCAAAGTAAATAAATAAAAATATTTACATGCAACAAAATAGCAGAAGATCACTAAGCATATCACAATGCAGATAGATATTGCCCAGTCTAACAATCAAATTAAATCACCAGAGAAGACACAGACATTGAAGAAACTAATCAAAGATGTTTATGTAACTCTACTAAATAAAAGAAGTGGGATGGCTAATGACATAAAGGAGATCAAGAAGACACTAGAAAAAAAGAGAAAAATATATATATATAAAAGAAAACACTAGAAGAGCATAGAGGAATTTGAAAGAATAAATAGAAAAATAGCAGATATCACAGAGATTTTTTTAAGATTCTGTTGACCCAATAAAAAACAAATGAGAGAAACACAACAGCAGATTTGAAGAGGCAGGAGAAAGAATAAGTGAACTAGAGGACAGGATAACTGATATCGAACACTCAAACTAGCAAATAGCAAAAAAGAT
>PVIY010051681.1:0-15564 GCA_004026745.1 Myrmecophaga tridactyla | reverse complement strand
AGAAAACAAGCAAGAGTGTTGTGGAATCTGTATAAATAGAATTCTTGCCAGTCTGGACTAAAAGGGACAGAAAATGGACAAATTGAAGGAAAAATAACTTCTGAGACAGAACCATCGAAGCTAAGATCTGAAGCCAAGAAACTTTGGACCAGGAGTGCAGACCCACACAAGCACTTGGAGATGGTGAGTTTGCACTGAAAGCAAAGGGTGGGTCTTCCACCTCTGGAAGAGTTGTGCTACCTTAGGCCTTGGAGAATGTGGGAAACATTCCTTGGGGATTTGGAGAACCTGCCTTCCACTCCATTGGTCTGGAGTGGTTAAGTATGTAACCCAGAGATGGCAGTAGTCCCAGGTGCCGTCCCAACATTTGGAGTGGGTGGAGCCAAGAAAAAGACTTTCTCCCTAATGTCCCCAAAGGTTACATTTGTTAAGAGCCAGATTGTTGCTGCTGCTACATAGACCTTTGGAAAGGGTATGGCTGCTGCTTTTCAAAGCACCAAAGATAAATGACTCTCAGACTTTATAATATAATGGAGTTTGCCCTCTAGGTTTTCAGAACTCTTTTTTGTTCTATGACTATTGCTCCATAGTATTTTGGCAGCAGATAGCATTTTCTGAGTTTTACAGGTCCACAGCCATAGGAGAATTTTTTTCCTCAGGACAACCCATGCCTATAGCTGATTTTGATGAGATTTTATACTGTTTCTGACTTTCTATTGAATTCGCATCTTTACTGAAATGGTTTAAGGCTTTTTGATATTGCAATGGGATTGTATATGTGCATTTGGAAAAGATGTGCCTTTTAAGAGTCCAAAGGTTGGAATGTTGTTTTGAAACTGCTGTGAATCCCAGAAAAACCATATTCTTTAATCCTTATTCAATATGGATGATTTTTGATATTTTTATTGTTTCCATGGACATGTGTCTCCACCCATTCAATGTGAGGTTGTTTACTGGAGTCCTTTAAAATGGGACCATTCTGGAAAAAGCTTTAGATCCAGCAAGGGGCCCATACAGACAGAGATCTTTGGAGATGCAGAAGGAAATCACCCCTGGGAAAGCCGTATGAAATGAGGAGAGAAAGCTGGCAGATGTCACTGTATGTCTTCCCAGCTGAGAGACTATGAACTTCATTGACCCCTTGTTTGTCATTAACGTATCTTTCTCTAGAAGCCTTAGTTTGGACATTTCTATGGACTTAAAGCTGTAAACTTGCAACTTAATACATTCTAGTTTTTCAAAACTTTTCCATTTCTGGTATATTGCATTCCAAGAACTTTAGCAAACTAAAACAATTAATGAGGATTTACTTCGTCAACAATAATATCATCACTAAATACAGACAGTTTTATTTCTCCTACCCAATCTGGATGAAGCTTTTGAAAAAATAAATGATATTAGCAGGTTTGGGGGGATGTGAAATCAATAGAGAAAAGCTGATTGTAAAGATTTTACTTTTAACAATTTATCAGAAAGTGATTTTTAAAATGTTATTATAAAAGCTGCACAATAATTAATACTTTGATATTAATATCTAATAGTAGTTAAAATGAAAAAAATGTGCAAAACACCTACACTGAAAACTACATGACTTTGAAAAAGAAATTTAAAAGTATCATAATAAAGGGAGCAACATTCTATATTAAAAAATGAAGTAATTCAACATTATAAAACTATCTTTGCACAACCACAAAATTAATCCATAGATTCAGTGCTATTCTCCTGAAGAAATCAAAACTGGGTTTTTTTTGTTAAATTTTAAAACCTAGTTCCAAAATTTTTATGGAAATACAATGCACCTAGATTAGCCTGCACAAATTTACGAAAGAACAAGTTTGGAAACATCACACTGATTCAAGGCATATCACAAAGCTACAGTAATCAAATCAGTGTAGCACTTTCATATTAATGGACAATCAGAACAACTGAACAACTTAGATAGGAAAAGAATAACATCTTCTGCAAATATTTGTGGAACAATTTGACATCTGTACACAGAAAATAAACCTCGACCTGTGTCTTACACATTATATACATAGTCATTAAAAGTGGATTTTAGATGTCTACACAAAATTAAAAAAATAGATTGCTTACAGTGAAACATAGAAAACAATCTTCCCATCCTTGGATTAGGCAAAGTGTTGTTAGGTAAGACAATTTTTGAAACCACTGCTATGTAGCCCATATTCAGGGAACCCCTCCATTGCCGACTTTCAGAGAAAACCTCCTTTACTTGCTGGAAAAACATTCTCCTTCCTCTTTCTTAGAAAATCTACCTCCTTATGTCTATTAATAAGAGACTTGTTTCACTTAAAGATTAATTCATGTTTTCTTCACCTACAGAATCTCCTGATCTGTCCTAACTACTGGGGCCTTCTCAAAAGAAATACTGACCTACTGCTACCTCTACTTAATTATAATAGTAAAAGTCATGTCCACTCAACATGCTGTTTTTGAGCATGCCATCTATGAATTCACATGATTTGTAACAGTGCATATTCCACTTAACCATCCCTCTTTAAATAGGTCATCTCACTGCATCCTTTCCCAACTCCCTAAACTAAACCCTTCCAAGCCACATAAAAAAACCCATGACTTCAGCTCAGGGACACAGATTTGAACTTTCTCCTGTATATTTGCTAGGCTGTTTTGCAATAAAATCTTTTTCTTGAAATCCTCATGTCATGACATTGACTTCTGTGCACATTGTGCAAAAAGTCAACATGGATGGTAAAAATTTGGCAACCACTAAAGAACCATGAAGCCCATATGACCCCTTGCATGAGGACCGATGGCTCCTGTGTGATGGAATTTTCCAGTTTCTGTCCTTGAGTGGCTGTCTTAGCTATTTAGTCTAGAGGTTCAACAATTGGAACCCTTTTCTAGTTCCACCAGCATCATAGACCTTACAGTCCAGTTTCATTTCAAGAGGAGAAATGGTTTCATGACTATACACACCCATACACACAGATATATAATTTTCTATATATCATAAACATTTTAATTATTAGTTTCAAATCTTTTCCACTGGACACTACCTGCCCATATATCTTTCTTTGTGAATTCTACTAAACCTTTAAGAAGAAATACTATCAATCTTATACAAATACTGCCACAGAAAGATCATAAAAGAATACATCTGAACTTATTCTATGAGACCAGAATTTCTCTGATAATTACCAAATATTGTGGGTTTTCCTTACATTTGTTAGGATTTTCTTTAGAAAATAATAACATCTGTAAAAATTGGCAGGGTTTTATTTCTTCCATCAACTCTGGATGACTTTTCTTGAGTGTGTGTGTAAGGGAGTGCAGTAGAGTTTTAGACAAATCAATATATAAAATGTTTAATTTTTATACTAGTGATTTTTGTACAAAATCAGAGATGTACCTTATAAATATTATCCATAGAGACATTAAAGTATGAAATACTAAAAGATTAGTGTAAGAAAATATGTGCAGCACAAATATTCTTGAATATTCTTAAAATCCTCTGAACTTTACTAAGATAAATTTAAAAACATTTAATACATGGAGTGAAATTCTGTGTTCACAGAGCAAAAGCATCAACATTATCCAAATATTACCACTTCCTCCAAATCCCTAGCTTCAATGCAATCACTCCAAAATCTGAGTAGGCTTTTTTTTTTTTACAAAAATTTAAATCTAATTCTAATATTTACATGGAAATGAAAAGGGTCTAGATCAGCCCACACAAATTTATAAGATCACTAGTTTGATGAATTAAGCTTGACTGATTTCAAGGTGCATTATAAAGCTACATTCATCAAATCAGTGTGGTATTTTAATAAAGATGAACAAATAGACAAATGGTACTGCCTAGAAAATTCAGAATTATGTGCAAAGAACTGTAGGTAATTCAATGGAGAAAGGTTAGTATTTTCAATGAAAAGAACCATTGAACATCTATATGCACAGAAAATGTTTGTACTTCACACCTTATACAAAAATTCATTCTAAATGGATCACAGATTTCCGTGCAAAACCCAAATCATCTAGAATAAAACATAGAAAATAATTTCCATAGCCTTGTATTAACAAAGAGTTGGTAGCCATGATGAGAAATTCTGATCCTTAAATAAATAAAATAAAATAATAAATTGTTTTCATCAAAATAAGATGAGATTATTATGAATAAGATTGTTTATAGAATGAATGACCAAGATATACTAAGAAAGAAAATATTTTTAAATCATATAGCTATTTAAAAACTACTATTCAGAATATATAAATGGCTCTCAAAAACCTCCAAAAGAACAAAATGAATAACCCAATAAAAGTGAATGTATAATTTATCAAGTGTGATGTACACATTGAAAATAAATACATGAGAAAAGATGTTAGACAGCATTAATATTAGGTGAATGCAATTGAAAGCCCAAACGGTATTGCTTCATATTCCTTAGAATGGCTAAAATTAAAGACTGACCATACCAGGTTCTGTATGTAGAGCAACAAAACATTCATATGTTGCTAGTGGGCATGTAAAATGGCAAAAGTACTATTGAAAAAATGCTTGGAAATTTCTTAAGAATGTTAAATCAATACTTCTTGTATGACCAGTCAGTCAACTGATGTGCATAACCCAAGAGGATGAAAGCATTTTTCCATATAAAGATTTGTGCATGAATGATTAGTGCAGCTTTATTAGTAACGGCAAAAATATGAACACAAGAAAAGGTTTATCACTGGGAACTGGATAAAAAAAGTGAAGTTTTTGCACATTAGTATATTCCTTAGAACCAAAAGAAATATTGATATATTCACAGTCTGAACTTACCTCAGAATTTATACTTTGCATGAGGAAATCAACTCTCTCCTTCATATAATAGTTCATACTATATGCTTCCATTTTACAAAATTATAGAAAACTAAAATTAATCTATGCAATACAGCAGATCAGTGTTTTCCTGGGCATTGACAGAGGGGCAATGTTTGGGATCAGATCATGTCACCTAAATAAAAGGCATTTTCAGGTCCACCCCCTGGGTGTGAACACTTTTATAACTTTTGATGATGTTTTTAGTTCAGCTGTGCCCAAACTGAATGAGGTTGCACCTTTATCTAATAGGGTTGAAGTCCTCATAAGCAAAGGAAACTGGCCACAGAAAGAGAAGCCACAGGAGAAGGAAGAAGGTGGAAGCCAACAGAGCCAGGAAGAGAAAGGAGAAGATGCTGCCATGTTCATTGCTCAGTGACCAAAAAGCCAAGACACTCTAAATTTTGCCAGCCAGCCAGAAGATACCCACCCTTAGAGGAAGCAAGCCCTCTAACCTCTGAAACCATGAGCCAAAAATTCCTGTGGTTAGCCCAATGCATTTTGTGCTATTCATTTTAGAAATAGAAAACTAAAACAGGAGGGAAGATAGAATTGCAAATGGTGGAATTAGAAAACTGAGAGATGATGTATATATTGATTTTCCTCATTGTGATGATGGTTTTGTAGGCATTATATAGGCCAAAACTTTTCACAATATATTATGTATGTTTTTTCTATTTGAATGACACTTCAATATAGGTGTTAAAAATATATTATTTGAAACTGATCCTGTTAATGCTTTCATGGCCATTCTGAACTTCCAGATTTGTGGAGGGAGAGTGGTTGTAGGTACGACCAGTTCCTTCATTTTTTGTATTAATGCAGGCCGGTATAACTGAAGTGTAGTCAACATCAGCCATTATTTTGAAGTGCAAGGCCAGTCAAATAATGAGTTATAATACCCTTCCTGCTGAAGTGTTAGAATCCTTTATTTATGCAGTTTTAACTTACAAAGCCTGGAAACATGCACTAATTTAAGAAATATAGATATATGTGTTTCAGTTACAGAACAGACAGGGTACTGTTTCTGTGCTTATTAACTGTTTGAGAGAGTTTCTAACCTCTAGACGCTTCAATGTTCCTATCTAAATGAAAGAATGAATAGCACATTTCAAAATATGCATTACAGCCATGATTAAATGATATAATATACTTTGAGTGCTTAATAATGTCCCAGTAAATTATTATTATTATTATGAACCAAATAAGATATTATAATAAATTGATATCCTGGGTGAAAAAACTTAAAGGTATAGGTCTGTGGATGGTAAAGAGGTATTGGTAAACTGGACTTTAATATATGCATTTTAAGCTGAGTTTATAACTGTGACAGTGCAGTGAGGGGCAGAAAGAACTTGATGGTAAAGAGAATAAAAGCTCTGCTGCAATTTGTTAAGTTCCTCTGAGAGATCCCTTTTTTTCACTTATTAACATATTTTTATCTACCCTTATATACACAGGGGGCATGTTAATTCTTTTTCTTTTCTTTTGTTTCTCCACCATCTATTACAGCAATGCTAGTCCTTAGAAATAATCAGTTTTCCATTTATTTTGCAGGTCACTGATTTCATTAGTTTATTTACCTCTACATATCTACATAACTCTTAAAATTGACCCTTATTGGACAATAAATCCTTACCTTTGATTCCTCTTCCTTCATCATCTCAGGTTTTTCCAATAGCTCTCTTGATACTAGTTTAGGCAGCATTATTTTTTCTTGTATTCCTCCGTAAATTAAATAAGTACAGAACCCACAGGTTTTCCTGAACTGTGTCTGAAGATTGCTCAGATAAACAGTGCCTGAGTCAACCTAACTGAAAGTTGTAAAATAAATGCCCAGAGGCCCAAGGGATATGACTGTGGCCAGTGGCTTAAGGACATTTGGAAAGATTATGTTTAGAAATGCCTCAGGGAATATATTTCTGAGAACTTTCAAAGACCTATTAATTTTTGAGATATCTTAGAAGTTTATATTCTTTTCAACCAAACCAAGTTTTTTGCAGGCATTGGCATAAAGTAAATGACTCACAGGATTTAAATACCAATGTTAGCTTTAGCTGGAATTTCAAAATCTTTTTAATTTTAGTCTGAGCTACTGCGAGAGATCAAATTTGCATTCAAAGTCACAGCTTCCTTTTCCATGGAATAAAAATCCACTTCTCTTTGCAACTGTGATGGTTTTAAAAACTATTTAAAGTCCATTCCTTTGAAATCCTGTAGAAAGTTCTAAGATATTTTGAGATTTCAAAAATATTTTTATTTTCTTATTCTTTTATTTGTTCTTCTCAAAAATGTTTTTGAGAATTAACCTACTTGTGTTTGAGTAACTGCTTTGTAATTCTTTGCATTTCTTTTTATTTAGATAACAGAGGCCAACTGGCTGAGTATCTCAGCGAGGAATTCTTCCTGAGGCAACCTAAATCAATTCTTAAGGCTACTCAGACTTTGTGATCCATGAGTTATCCATGGTATCTTGGTTTGGAGAGAATCCCACTAATCATGTGCTACGGTGGTTTTATGCTGTTTACCTTTATTCAATCAAATTTCATTATTAAGACTATGACTCCTCTTGAAGCAGAAAATAATATGATTATTATAAAGCTGTTTTAACATACCTTGGTTTTGATTGGTTATTATTCACAAAACAAATTCCATTTGAGAACATTGACACAAATTTGATGAAATCTTCAAGTTGCAGTGAACATTGAGCCCCATTCTGGTGCTTAAATGTTTCTTTCTTATTCCTATGATGGAATCGCCAAGATTATGCTCTAAAAATCTCCAATGATGAACAGCATCCTAACTTTTAAGACACCTGTCATCCTAAAATAGGCTAGGTTCATTTGTGTCAACTACAATAAATTTACAGAATGCCACTTTTTTGTTAACACTAGGAGAAAGTTTTAATGTTGGTGAAAATGCTGTATTAAGTATAAGAGCAATATTTGATTTTTTGATAACACAACCCAAAGGGAAAGCAGAGTTTCAATAAATTACTACTAGACAAATGACCATTTGGCTAAATTTTTATCATGCAAGGAAAAATTCAAACTAGTATTACAATTTATAAATGCCCTAAGATTGAAAAAAAATTATGGTCAGGGTAACTATTAATTTTAGTAAGGGATTCTCAAAATTGTCATTTATCCTGATTGGTCTCATTATATCTGTTGTGGCAGCACAGTGGCCAGAACCCCCTGCTTCCTTAGGAGAAAACATGGAGCCTTGAGCACACAGAAACTGGCATGAACAAAACACAGACATTTAAGGTCATTAGGCCTAAACACCATTGTTAATCAACTGTTATGAGACTCAACTGTGTCTTCTTTGTAACCAATCTTGCAAAGCTCTGCTGTATAATGCACACCTCTTCCTCTTGTTTTTGTGGATCAGATTTCATTTCCTGACTGGCTCCCATTGGGAAAGTATGGTTTCCTGTTAGTAAGTCCCACATAAAAGCCATGTCTAACTCACTGCTTGGTGTGCTCTTTGGTCTTTGGGCTGTGCTGGGCTGGAATATTTGGTTAGCTAGACAAGACACTAAACAGCCCTCAGCAATAAAAATCATGAGAACTGATAAAGACTCCCCAGGGGGGAACTGCATTATGGCCTGCAATGTCTATGCAAAGAAGGTGGCTACTGTCCTAGATGTATGAGGACCCCTGAGGGAGTATGGATATACTTAAAACTCACTGGCTGGACTAATAGATCTCCTGAAAAAGGCCACAGGAGGGTTGGAATTTCATAAGAACAAAGGGAGCCACTGAATAACTGCAGCTGTGGCTTGGCCACTTTTGGAGGCCATGCAATCCATGACAAAATGGGCCCTGAAGGTTAGGCAATGGAGAAGGACTTTAAGTCAGGGAGGTAGCCAAGTGGAGTGAAGGTATGTGGGTAGCCAGGTGGAGGTGAAAGATGCTTTAAATGAAAGGCTACACCAAGAAGATGAAAATTTGGAAACATTAGATTGTCATTATGTTAGGGTAAGGGGGTGTAACTTACCTAAGGTTCAAGTAAGACATATTCTAACTTCCCCCAATTGTGAGCCCCAAATTTGGGACCCAGTGTATTTTTCTTCAGATGATGAGAATTTCCAGTCTGACTGTGAAAAGGAGAGAAAGAAGAGTTTTGGGAAATAGAGGCCAACTTTATATGCAGTGATTCTGAAGCTTGTTCCTTTGCTGCAAGGAATTAACACTCAATTATGTTGTTGTAAACTTAATTTCTCTAGTATTCTCTTATATACGGCTAGGCAACCTGCTTTCCCCTTCACCAGGGAAGGAGTGCAACAGATTTTTACTCCATGCTTCAGCGGAAAAGTGTAACTCATTATATTGTCATGATAATCAGTAACTCTTTTTCAGAAATAAAAATATCCTCAGGCTCATTGTTATTTCACTTTAAGTGAGAAATTAATCATTTTTCAATACCCTTGGTTTTCAATACCCTTGGTTCCTCATTTTTTTAGGATCCTCATTCTTTTAGTGTGTTGATGTTTCTGGAAATGCAATATACAAGGAACAGATTTGCTTTTATAAATGGAATTTATTAGATTACAGTTTTACAGTTCTAAGGCCATAGAAATGTCCAAATGAGGCATCCAGGGATAGATACCTTGATTCAAGAAAGGCTAATCTGGGAAGACACATGGCTGTCATCTGCAGGTCTTTTGGCTTCTGGTTTCAAGCAGCTTCCCCAGAGTTGTTTTCTTTCTGCATCTCCAAATGTCTCTGTCTGTGTAGGCCTTGAGCTTTTTCCAAAATTGTTTCCACTTAAAAGACTCCAGTAGGCAGATTAATATCCACTTTGAGTGGGCAGAGACACATCTCCATGGAACCCATTTAATGAAAATGTCCCACCCAAACAATAGGTCTGCCCCCAGAATTGTGGATTAAGATTGAACAAACATGGCCTTTCTAGGGTACACAAGAGTCTCAAATAAGCACACTCATCCCAAATGTTAAAATCTTTTAAAATATTGATTAGAAAATTACTTCCCTTGGAATGGTATATCTCCCAGCAAACTGCTTTTGAAAATGACAAATGGGCTAAGATGTATCATAAAGGCAGGCTTTATGGAGAGGGGGGTATTGTTGGGTCTTGGTGTGCCTTGTGAATTGGATTTAGCCAAAGTTGATACTGGCTTCAGGTAGGGCTTGTGACAAAGGCAACATGCGAAATGAGTTCCCTTCAGCATTTGGTCTGAATTATGATATGGCCCTTTGGGAAAGCAACTGTGTGCTGCTTATGGTGCCCTACTGAAAATTGATGAAACACTAAAGAGTCCTCTCCTCAACCAGATACTCACAGTTCAGCAGCCCATCAAGCAACTAAAGGAGATACCTAGCCCTATATCTTCAGATTGCTTAGCCAACTGTGATTTCTCTTGAAAAGATTTAATAGTGTTGACAAATAGTTCAATCATTAAGGGGCATCCCCACAGACCTTCTAATATCTCAACTTCATCTGGGTTATTTTCTTGGACTCTTAAGTCAGGAAAGACTTAAGTTAAGTCAGGAAGACTTTATCTCAGTCATTCCACAGATAGTTCAGGGAAGGCAAATTGAATTATAAACATAGAACAGCTCTCAACTAGAGGCCTTATATACATTGTGATTGTTTTTAGAAATCAAAATCTGGGAGAAGTTGATATCTCCATGAAGGAAGTATAGCCAGGGAGTGTAGCAGATAGGGATCAAAGGTTAAAGGAAACTGATAAAATATTAGCCATTAATTACACACCACTAGATCAGAGCATTTCACATCAACCAGTAATTACAAGAAACTACTGGGTCTTTGTATCTGGTTGTGGCCAGGAAAAGAGCCCACATAAGAAGCAGTACTTCTATGGCCTAAGTGTTACAACTCTGCCTGAAACAATTACTTGGGGTCATATTGAAGATATTGAGCTAATTAATGATGGCATTGGGTTAGGTTTTGGAATACTTGGAGGCAAATCAAGTGGTTTGATTATGAGGACTTTATTTCCAGGAGAATTAGCAGATAGAGATAGAAGACTCCAGGCAGGGGACATCGTGAAGACTGGTGGCACAAATGTGCAAGGAATGGCAAGTTAGCAAGTTACACAAGTGCTGAGGGACTGTGGGAATTCAGCTGGGATGCTTGTTGCTAGAAAACCAATTGGTGAAATTTCAATGACCTCTCCTACCCCTGCAGTCTTACCTCTTGCCCTGCCCACTGCAGCCATTGAGCACCATGGTTGTAACAATTCTCTATTTGAAACTTGTAATGTTGAACTCATTACAAAGGACAGACAGTCTTGAGATTAGAATTTTTAGTTATATTGGAACATCTCATACAGGGGAAGTTTCAGGGATTTAGACTAAAAGTATAAAACCTGGTAATATTATATGCTACAAAGGCCATATCCAAGTGAATGACAAAACAGTTGCTGTTAAATGTTGTGAATATTCAGGGTTTTTTCCAAGCAGGATGTTGAGAAATATTAAATATGCAGGCTGGGTGGTAGACTTAACCTTAATTTGAAGGAAGACATCCTTATCTGCTGAAATTGAATGACCTTCAGAACAGAGAAACTATTGTGGAACCACCAGAAACTTCAGGCCTCTTTCTAACTAGAGCAAGGGAAACAGAAACTAATTTGGATAACGAAAATGCGAAAATTGAAGAAAGAATGTATAATTTTAAAAATGATAATATGCAAGCTGTAGAAAAATTGAAACATGTCCCAGACTCTCCAGAAAAGTAGTAGTCATCCCCATACAGGTGAGGATGCAGGATGCTGCCACTGAGCCTTGCCCTGACAGTGCACAATTGAGAACACTGCTGAGGTGGATGGCTTGTCTGTTATAGTATGGCACTTTCAATAAAAGGCATTTGGGAGCAGAGATGCATGATGTCTTGAAACCAGTTCCTTATGTGGAGGAACATCATTTTGCCTTTCCCTTTGTGTCCTCTTAAGGTGGCTGTTTCTTTGCTCACTGTTGATGGGATGTGGTAGTATACTGGAGTCTGCCTAGTGTACTGATGGATCAGTACACAGGCAGCTGCAACCTGAAATGTAGCTGAGCAAACTAGTCTGGATACATTATCATGGGAAGCTGGGACTATGAAAAGCAGGCAATGGGCTGAATTTCGTGCTGTATGGATAGTCATTTGCATTAACTTTTTGTACTGATAATTGGACTGACAACCTGCCTGAGGTTACCCACTTAGAGGAAATACCCAGTGGTAGTCTGCCCATCTGGAACCAAATGACACACACCTGAATTCTGTGACTTGATTCTAAATGCTGCAAACCTTGGCCCATCCCTGTTAACTAATGTTTGAGATTTGAGAACAGAAGTTGAGTTTCTATTAGGCTGAGTTTTGTGCTAAGCTTTGGAGATGTTTGTTGACCAAGACAGACACAAACTGACTTGCCACTAGTATCCAGGCCTCACCAGCCTCAATTCACAGCCCTGAGTAGCTATTCCTGCTCCTGTTGAACTGATAATGTGGGGCCTTTGCAGGTGCTGTGACTTCAGGTAAAGGAAATAATGATGCTACAGCCACAACAATGTGGAGAATGTAGCTTGCTCTTGCTTGTACCACAAGCATCACAGATTGTGAGAAATAAGGTCAATTGGCCATGGTTCTGGCTGATACAGTCATGCTGGTTGGAAATCATAAGCCCAAGAGATATGCAGTCATCCAAGTTTTGAGCATTGCAAAGTTGTATATGTAAGCAACATTGGACACTCCATTCCTCAAGGTACAATCTGCTGACACTTACTATGTCCCAGCTAACAAAGATTGTAACCCCAGGAAGCTAAATTCATATATATATATACATAGGCATGAACATTTATGTTGTGATACAATTCTAATGTATATATATATATTATTTGAAACCCTGTTAAACCAACTATTTGAAACCCTGTTAAACCAACAAGATTTCCCCATTAAAATCTTTCTTTTCTGCAATGGGCTTCTTCAGTAACCTGTGTGCACAATAAATCCCAACACTGAGTGTGCACTGAACTGTCATTATTGGGTGCCACCAGCATGCCTTGGACTGTGACTCCCATAAATTAGACTACGTGGAATACCCTACTGACCTGGAAGAATTCAGTACAGGAGAAAATCTGGAAAAGACTCTTCTTATTTAGGACTGAATTCACCATTTTTGTCAATTGTCAGTGGAATGACAACTGCCCAAGGTGACATCACTTTGTGAAATTATTATCCTTGTATGAGTGACTCCTAATGTTCTGTTATCTCTTATATGGTTAATGTGGAATATAGATACAATGTCTATCCTATGGTCAAACAAACTGCTTCATGGGAGTGAATTGTGGCAGCCCAGAGGTTGGCATGATCCCCTCCCTTAGGGAAAGGGCTGGAGCCTTGAGCATGCAGCAGTCTGCAGAACCACAACAAAGATATTGAAGTTCATTAGGCCTAATCACTGTTGGTAATCAAATTTCAGGAGATTCAGCTGAAACATGTTTGTAACCAAACCTTGTGATGTTCTGCTATATAAGGCACTCCTCTTCCTTTTGTTTTTGAAGATCACTGATTTCCATTTCCCATCTAGCCACTGCCAGGAAATACTGGTCTCCTGTAAGTAAGTTCCAAATAAAATCCATGTCTAATTCTCTGCTTGTTGTAGTCTTTGGTCTTTCAGCTGTGCTGGACTAGAACATCTATGCTATGATACAATTCTTTTTTCATTACATCTTCCTTGGATTTTGTTATATATGTATATATGGCAAGTAGAGAAACTACAAACTACTCACTCGTAAGAGAGAAATTAAAAGGAAATTAAAATTGAATTGAGTATGATAGAACATTGCTCCATATTACTTCTTGAATTACTCAATGTATATCCAAATTATGTAATGATGTCTGAATTGTATGAATGAGAAAGGAGTATGAGGTTGAGAGGGGCAATGACCAGGCTCAAGTTTCACAAATGTTATGAAAGGAAAGAAAAATAATTCCATACATTGAGTTCCATATTAAAAGGTTTTCTTTTTTCTTATATACATAGGAAAGAAAAAGTTTAATGCATTTGGTATGAATAACTTTTGGATAGTGTCTATGCTTATTTTGGGTAATTGATTTATCAGAGAATACTGACATCTTTTTTTTGCTATTTCTTAATTTTTTTTAAACATAACAACATACAAACATGAACATTCCATCCCATAGCTGTATATTCATCACCATGATCATCTTTCAGAAAATTTCTATCAATCCAGAAAAAGAAATAAAAAGAAAAAATAAGAAAAATTCATACATACCATGCCCGCTACCCCTTCCCCTAACTGATCACCAGCATTTCAATCTACGAAATTTATTTTAACATTTTCCCCTATCATTTATTTATTTTTAATCCATATGTTTTATTCATCTGTTGATAAGGTAGATAAAAGGAGCATCAGACACAAGGTTTTCACAATCACACAGTCACATTGTGAAAGCTATATCATTATACAATCGTCTTCAAAAAATATGGCTACTGGAACACATCTCTACATTTTCAGGCAGTTCCCTCCAGCCTCTCCATTATACCTCAACTAAAAAGATGATATCTATATAATGCATAAGAATAACCTCCAGGATAACCTCTCTATTCTGTTTGGAATCTCTCAGCCATTGACATTTTATTTTGTCTCATTTTGCTCTTCCCCCTTTTGGTTGAGAAGGTTTTCTCAATCCCTTGGTGCTGAGTCCCAACTCATTCTAAGATATCTGTCCCACATTGCCAGAAAGGTCCACACCCATGGGAGTTGTGTCCCACATAGAGAGGGGGAGGGCAGTGAGTTTGCTTTTTGTGTTGGCTGAGAGAGAGATGCCACATCTGAGCAACAAAAGAGGTTCTCTTGGGGGGTGACTCTTAGGCCTAATTTTAAGTAGTCTTAGCCTATCCTTTGTGGGGTTAAGTTTCATATGAACAAACCCCAAGATTGGAGGCTCAGCCTGTTTCTTTGGTTTTCCCCACTGCTTGTGAGAATATCAAGAATTCTCCACTTGGGGATGTTGAATTTTCCCTTTCTCACCATTCCCCCAAGGGGGCTTTGCAAATACATTTTAAATTCACTTTTCTAATCACTATGGGATTTATCAGGGCATCAGTCTGTACAAACCTACAAAATCTCATGCCCTACTCAAAGTTCCATGTACTTATGGTGTTCAGTTAAGCTGTCCACATAAGTTATATTAGGACATGCACTAGTCAAAATATAAATTTTGTGCCAAATAAATATTTTTTGCTTTAGTCTCACACATAAGTTTTAAAAATGAATTACCATCCATTTTCAATGCCCTGCAGTATTGACATTCCTTTGTTCTTCCTCACGCAGAAACACTTTTAAATTTGTACATTTAGTCTTTATCATTATACACTCTATGCATTCCTAGTTTATACTGTCTCAGTCTTTATCATTTATCTTTCCTTCTGATTTTATTTGTACCCCCAGGCCTCCTCCCTCTATCATTTTCACATTCAGCTTTATTCAGTGTTCTAACATTATTGTGTTACAGCTAGGTATTATTCTGCTATCCATTTCTGAATTTTTACAATCAGTCCTGTTGCACAATCTGTATCCCTTCAGTGAATTCTGGCTGATATGTGCATATGGGTAACTTCCTAAATGGCTTCCTGATTCCATTTTAAATGTCTTAGTCATTGTAAATCCGTTTGTTTTTCACTTTTCTAAATTGCAATTGATAACAACTGAATAGTTGGAAAGATC
>PVIY010051680.1:0-15557 GCA_004026745.1 Myrmecophaga tridactyla | reverse complement strand
CATTGCTCCTAATATCTAGCTAGGTATGGGCACCGTTCATGTGTTTTGTAAGATTATGCCCCATCACAATGTTTTTAAGTATCTTGCTGCTTATCAGTTTTCTTTCACAAAGTTTTCATGAAGTAGTATCTTCCATTTGCTGTTTGATTTAATGCAACATATAGCATGAAAGTAAAAGTTCACAATTGCAGGAGGTGGGGCAGAAGAGTCCAAAATGACTGTGTGAGATATAGCACTGTCTTGGGATATCTTTCTTCTCTAACTTCTATATTTATTCGAGGCAAATACTTCTTGCACTTTAAAAATTTTCAACTGCTTTTCAATGCAATGCTTAAGGTAGAGAGCACTGTGGAAAGACAACCCTGTCTCTCCTTCTAAAGGGTGCATTCTTTGCTAAGGTCAAATGGCTAAATACCAAGAACTGAAAAGCTGTGGATGCTTTTGAAAAAAATATGTTCATTTTGGAATAGTTTCTCAAGCTTCCCTTAAATTGAACCAAAAATGAAAATTCAACAGTGCACCATTTTTTATCTCTTTACATATTTTTATGTGAATGAGAAATTATTGCCTAGAAAAGCATCTTTACTTTTACTGCTATTGCCATATGCCTTACATGAGCAAATATATCTTTCATTATACTACTGTTCATTGGTGTTTTAAAATGTGCATTTTTAAAAACTATATTATGCCTTAAAAGTACAAAATAACCATGTTAAACAACTTTATTTTTTTCCAGGAAATGGTGCATTCTGTAAGTGTTATCTGCTATAATCATTTTGCATTTAGCATGAATTGAACAGACAGACACTCTCCTTTAAATGAACTTTCTGGTGACAAACTTTGAAATTGACAGATTAAAACTGATTCAGGGTTGTCAAAATACAGTATAGCTGTCTGAACAAACTATGCATAAAATTTTACAGATGGTGGACTGCTGGTTTACATGGCAGCTATGTAAGTCTATTCACTTCCAGTTAAATTAATAGTGTCACAGTCTATCTTCCAGGGCAGGTGTAAATGGTTTTTAGAACATCAATAATTAGTTTACAATGATGTCCCTTCAGTACTTAAGCCTTGCCATTGATTTTGCATTTTGGGCAGAATAGCACACATGTAATTCCCATAATTGTTTGGATGAGATTTAAAGTAAACCAAACCTTAGAGAGACTTGAGGAGAATCTATTAAAAACAGGAGACCTTGTCAATGATCAAGTTATCTGCTAATTACGTCATATGACAATAGGGTTTCCAAGTTTATAATTTTTATCTTACATGGATGAGCACTGGAAACGAATATTCAAGAAGACTCTGTTATGTAAGTGAACTAATATGAAAAAGCTTCCTCAAATAGCTGCTATTATAATGTGGACAGTTCAGTGATTTGGAAGGTATCTGATGATGAATATTAAATTAAATGAACAACTCCTCATGGATGAACTAACCTTCAGTAAAGGCTTCTGGTTCATGATCACCATCAAGATCACCAAATTTATTCATAATAATACCTTACATTTTTATGATACTCTACAATCTTAAAAGTACATTTACATATGGAATAATACTTGTTCAATTTTACTTCCTATTATGTGAATTTCAAATATATGTAAATTTATATACATAATATATCATTGAATTTCACATAATAATGTTATATATTATATATACATTACAACTATAAAATATCAGCTCCACTCACTTCTATTGGAGAAAATTTTAAAAAAAAGGAAACTGGGAGTTCGGAACCTCAAAATAACTTAAAGTGGGTTATCTAGAAATAGAGAGTCTTACAATAGATTCTTTGAAAAGATAAAGAAAGAAAAGAAAAGGAGATTCAGATCAGAAAATCACATTCTGGTGAGAACTGTGAAGAGGAATGGATGGAAGTAAAAGGACCTGATGACAAGTGCTTTGGCAGGAAGTATTTTGGGCAAAACATAGTTAAAAATTGTGGGGAAGGCAATTTGTGCAACCTGCTCTGTGATATTGAGCAGGTCATATTAAGTGATACAAACAAATGTTTGTAGCTTAAGCATCCAAGTTACTCTATGTCTTATAGTGCACTTTCAGGTCCAAGATGTGAGAACAAACACAAAAATATTAAATTTTTGGTGGAAGGCACAGGCGTAGTGCAGAGAAACAGGCTATTCAGTGTGCTTGTTATTTGGGGGAAAAACCCATGTAATATATAAACATCTTTAAACTGCAGAGAAGAATCTGAAAAATTTATTTAAAAAGTTCTAGATGATAAATGAAAATAGCATAGTACTTTTAATTACTTATTTAAAATGAGTGAACTGTCATTGACATTTTTTATATTGATATTTTAATCTAGTCCGCTGGCTTTGTTTCAGTTTCTGCAAAAATGTTGCTTCATCTAAATCTCCAAATCTTAGCCCTATTTTCATTTTCCATTTCAAATGTGAATTTACAACTACTGAGATGATTTTGTTAACTTATTTAAGATATTATCTTTATTAGCATAAAATTTTGTTTCTCCTGAATATCGTTACAGTCTCAAATTGTAAATGGGAAGCTATAATTAAAAATGAATAAACTGAGAAGCTTTTATTAAACATTGAGTTTCAATTGACAGGAATTTTCTTATCCTAAACCACATGGCTATGGCAGACTCTCACATGAGATGCCCCCTCAATACCTCCTGATATTCACACTCTCACGTAGTTTCCTCCAATTTTGTCTTTGGGTTTGGTCATGTGACTTGTTTTAGCCAAAGCTTCATTAGCACGATTGCAGCAAGCAGGAACACTTGTACGCTGAAGGTTTGCCCCTTAGCATATTTATTCTTGGAACCAAGAGACCATCTCTCTTCGAGGAATCCCAAGCTCGATTCTTGGAGGAGAACTGAGAAGTGAAGTCAATATTCATATTCAAGGACCGCTGCATGTTACTGCATTCAAGCTGTCCAGCTATGCTTCAGCCTTTCTTGTGATTCCAGTTGAAGCACAATTTGAGCAAATAAACTATTTGTTGTTTTAAGATGCTGGGATTTGGGGTGGTTTGTTAGACAACCATAGAGACATTAAACAGAGCTTTGTGAATTTCAAAGTGTAGATGATATAACAAAATAGCACTATCATAGAAGCTACTGACTAATAAGAGTAACAAAGTGACCTCCAATTATATGTCACTCTTTAAGTTTAATGATATTTATTTTTGGTACCAAAGCATATTTTCAGGCTAAATGAATTGGTGTAAAGTCTCTGCATGTTTTTGAATTTTTAATTTAAAAGGAGTAATACATTTTAATGTTTCTAATGTTGCCATGTTTTAATTCATGTCAAGAACCTCCTTAACACCAGAAAATGCAAGAGATTTAAATATGTTAAATTTTACAGCCAAAAAATAATAATCCCATTAAAGTATTATACATCAAAAAAATTTATTTTTATTTGTAGAACAAAAGTATTTATTCAGCTATATTCATAGTTACTGAATTAAGTTTTTGGGGTGGTTTATGTTATCAAAGATAAACCGACACCATATATAAATCAGGTGCAATGAATCATGATCAAATAATTCCTGAATTAGTCCAAATGATTATCTGGAATGATTATCAAATAAAAGAAACTATGTATTTGATCACATTTCTAGTTCTATTTAAACTACAAAACTATCCTTAAATTATTCTACAAGGGGGAGAAATTGATTCTAAATCATTATAATGCAGCTAACATATTCTGACTTGCATATCAAGAAAAAAATAACGAGCCATAAATTCTTCTCACTGTCTACACTGCAGCAAGGGATACATTTCCTGGAGTGCAGAGAGCAAAAAAATTGGATAATGTATACTTTTTTATTTTTTAAGATGGGGAAAACCAAAGAAGTCCCATGACTAAAAGACAATCTATAAAGTATCTTACTGTTTCATAAATCCCTGAATCTATGAGATTATACAGAATTTAATTGTGGATACATAAAGAGTACACTTTTTTTACAACTCTCCTCCCCCACTACAAAAAAACATGGCTTTTGGCTTCCTTATTTCTCATTTGTTTACATTTGTTTTATGTTATTTATAAGTCTTTGGGGAAAGCTGTGACTTTTGACAGCTGAAAATGAACCAAAAGGGAGAGGGAAGAGGCTGCTGAATTTAGAAATATGAATGTAATCCAACATAAACAGAAGTAACACAAATTCACATAATTTCATAGTAAAATTTTGCACATTGGAGTTGTCACCTATTGATGAACATCTATATGCGTGCGACATGTTTTCTCACAGGTTAAAGAAGTGCATCATTATCAAACGAGTTACCCGAATTAAAAGCTATTCATAAATAATGCAGATTATTTTCTTAAATTAACACAGGTACTTCCTTATAGCTGAAAAGAAGCTTTGGACATTACCAACGCTTCACAACATTTAACTTTGGTGCAAATGAGAATTCAGTGACACCTTGCATAAATCCTTAATACTATACAGGCATCACATTAATATGAGAGCAATACAGTAAATGGCAATATAGCAATGCAATCACATTCATTTCTTTCAACATCACAACCCACCACCTTGACAGGATCAGCAATGGGTAATCCACAATCTTCATGAAAACTGAAGGATTGATAAGGCAAACTCAGCCAAAAGAATTTCTGTGATCCAAACCAGCTTCTGTATCTTATACCTAAAACATAGTTCTTGCTTCATACGGTTCAATTTTTTCCATGGGATGATAGGCACGGCAGTATTGATTTATTGGAGTACTGTCCACAGGATGTTTTAGTTCTGACTTGTCAAATGAATATCTCTGACTGAATATAAATTCCTTGTTGTTACTTACTCTTGGTATTTTAAGGAAATTTAGGAAATATTTTAGGAATATTTCAAAGAATATAAACAAATCAAAACTATCTGACATTGTTCTTGCTCATCAAATCTCAGTAAACAAATTAGTGGGATTATAGGCCTTTTATACAAAGAATTCTGTTTTAAGAGCTTTATTATAAATCAAGACATTTTAAAGGTCTAGTATAAACGTCAGTTTCATTATTGTTTTCTTACAAGGCCTTGCACATAACCGAATGTACCTTCAACTATAAACATGAAAATGAACATAAATAAATAAATATAAATACATATACATACATATAATTTTCTAATACACAGAGCATTTTAGATATGAGTGTTTTTAGGTTAATCCTTGGTAATGCCAAGAATCTCCTATGGTTTATGCACCAATGGCAATGACAGAGACTTAGAAAAATTGTGTTTTTTCTTAAAGAGCCAGAAACAGTCCCGGAGGCAGCCAGCAGGGTCTAGAAGCTTTGTGTTAATTCAAAATTGGGGTGGGAGAGGAGGAGTAAAGAAATTAAGTATTGTGAAAGTAGTGAAACATTGCCTCTGGGATAAGAAAGGAGGAGAAGCAGCCATAAAAAATTAAAGGGCACTAGAAATTTACCCAGATGCCAAAACGAATCTGTGGAAGAGTTACTGAATTCACTGCTTGAGATAGTCAAAGTTCAAACACAGCATCTCTGGGTTTATTGACTGATGTGCCAAATTAATAGGAGATGTCTTTGTGCTTTCTCTATAGACAAACAGATGCATCATCATAAACAAAAACAAACCCATGTAAACTCACATATACCAAAATGATATATTTATGATAGATCCAGATCCAGAAATATTTTAAATTTGTATTCAATGCATGAAATAAAATTTCTACAGAAGCATTTGGGGTTGATGACTCATTAATACTATATAAGAAACTGAATATTATTTTCCATTTAGTACAATATTGTAAATTTTTATAAATCTCTTACTTCATTTGTAGTATAAACTATCATTACACATACTGCTATTTTATTTTAAATGATTAATAGATCAATGCATCTTCTTGCAATTTACTTTTGATTTCATATTAATTTTTGTACAAACTCATAATATTTGAATATGGAAAGAATTTTTTCTAATTATGAGGGAAAACATAATTTCACTTCAGAAAATAGGTCAATAATGTCTTCGTCAATTCCTATCTTTCAAAAAATCTACTAACTTGAGAAGATCTTAATGCGACAATCACTTTCCACTCCTATTTTTCTGAGAAAAATAAGCAAAAGAGCAAGAGCAAACCTTGGTTCCTGCTTGGAAGAAGTGTAAATTTTTTGACTGTGGTATCTGCTTCTTAAAAGTCCCATGAATGTACCTTGAGAAATAATTTAATTTTGAGTACATTGTCATAAGATAAGCTGACAGGAACACCTGTCAATAAACAATGTATAAAATAGATTTTAGTAAACAATGTATAAAACAGAAAACTAGATTTCTTTTTTTAAAATTTTAAAGTTTCAGTTTAGGCATAATATAATTTTTTACTATTATGAGGGACAGGGAACCTCAAAATATTTTTAATCACCTCAAACACCAGGTTATATAAAATGAGGTTCAAATCTTATGATTATAAAAATCAAATGTCAATTATAAAATGCATTATGATGTATATTAGGCAAATTCAACTTCCTTACTATGCTTTGCTCTTCTCTTCTGTACTGATATGTGGCAAGCTAAGGAAGAGGGTCAAGAGCCCCTGGGAAGATATCAGAGTAGTGTATAGGCATGGGGTCAGAAGTTTCTCAATCTTCTACCAGCAATTCCCATGCACCTTTCATAGGAAAGCATTTCTTTTACTGGGTTCCTTAGAGACTCATATAATGAGAGATGATAATGAAGTTGTGTTATATGTATAAATTATGTAGGCATGGCTAGGGGGTGGGAGCAGGTAGGAGCAGGAAGATTGAGAAACTGTTCGAAAACTGTGTCTGTCACATAGCAGGTGTTCAATAAACACTTCCTGAGATGGATGTATAGATGCAAAACCTCATTTGATATTTTGAAGAAAATTAATTTAAGTAAAAATTGTCTGTTTTATTTCAACTCAGTTCAATATTTTGAGCACTTACTAAGTTTCTGTCATTCTAAACACGATGCAAAATCTCTGAAATTATCAGAGGAAAGTTAACTTGAGGAGACTAGACCAGCCTTCAGTCGATTATTTAAGAACATCCTCTCCCCATCATGTGTAACGCAATGAAATGAAAGTGATGCAATTTTCTGTTTTGCAGGGATGAAGTTGGGAGTCAGATTCTTTTTGAAACTGTTGATACCATCCATCCTGGGTGACTTGAGCAAAGTTCTGTTTGGATTATATGAAGATCAATTTTATATAAACTGGCTTAGGAACTAATAAGATTCTCTATAGCGAAATAATTTTGAGTTATTATTTTTAAGGAGAAGGGTCAAAAACACATTAATAGCAGTGATGTGCCTTCCTCGTGAGACCTGAGTACATTGACTACCATGTTAAGGATTCTTGCATTTAAGCAATTCTTGCAGAAATTTACCAGAGGTGCTATTTGACTATTCACTCTCTATCTTTTCTGACAGAATCAGAGGCCAAAATACAGGGGAGAAAATCCTGCAAATGAAGCCTAGGACAGTGGAGACTACAAGATACACTGGTATCTTTATGATGCAAGAAAACATTGACAAAACCAAAGACTAGAGGTTAGAGAGGGTGTTTTGGTTTGCCAAAGCAGCCAAAATGCAATATGCCAGAAATGAGTTGGCTTTTAACGATAAGGATTTATTAAAATACAAGTTGCTATTCTAAGGCCATGGAAATGCCCAAATTAAGGCATCAATAAGAGAGTACCTTCACTGAAGAGAAGTCGATGGCATCCAGGTCTCCACTGTCACATGGGAAGATGTGTGCTGGCCTTCATTCCCAGGTTCCATTGCTTTTAGGTTCCGTGTGTATTCTTGCTTGCTTCTCCTGGGACTCCTTTCTGAGCTCTTTGTCCTGTGAGTCTTTTCTTAGCCTCTCTGGGGTATTTCTCTCTCTGCATGCTTCACTTGTTTTCATCTCTCTGCTCTCTGTATCTGTCTCGCTGTGTTTTCTGTCTTTTATTCTCTTCATAGATGACTCCAGTAAGAAGGATTAAGGTCTACCTTGAATGGTGTGGGTCACCTTTCCATGGAAACTACCAAATTAAAAGGTCTCACCCACAGTGAGTCTGTACCCACAGGGATGAATTGAAAGAACATAGGCTCTTCTAGGCTACATAACAAATTCAAACCAGCTCAGAGCATCTCAAAGGAGGTGTGTGTGTGTGTCTGCATGTACGTATGTGTTTATAGAGACAGAGCAGTGGGGTAGAAAGAATTCTGAGAAATGATGATGAAGCTGTAGAAGGGAGACATTGCAAGGGGAAAGTCTAAGATTATGAACCCTACTCTCCTTTTTGGGACAAGAGAATGAGTTAGGCCATGGGGCAAATCCTGGCCTACTATTTTGCCATATATGTCTATCCGGGCTCAACCTGAGTTTAGTCTAAAGGAAAAGATAGTTGGAAAACAGATGGTAGCCACTTCTTGACCATTTTGAGCAGTACCCCTTTCCACCATGCATCCCAGTGAAAGTTTGGTTTTAAATAAAAAAGGAGTATCTCCACACTTAACAGAGGTATATTCTTGAAATCTTCAGGAAAAAAAAAAGGAACTCCTATGCACCTACAGTGAAAGAAAGATGAAGGAGTGAGAAAATCCCTAGTCTCAAGAAGCTGTTGATTTGATTTAGACAAAGGATCAAAAAGAATGCATGATCCACAGTTCTGGCCTTCCAAGTGGTTACTCATATTCCCGGAAGAGCTTGTTAACACAAAAAGCCTGAGATGTCTTCTTCCTCCATTTCCTTTTCCCTGTCCCTACCACTCCACCTTTTACTTCATTAAACTAGTCCAGGAGGGATCAAGATTTCTCTTACCAGCTCCTAGCTGCAGACCACCCACTTTCCTCATGTACTCAAGTGGCTCAGCCAAAGTAATATGGAATTTCTTTATGGAAATTACACAGATAGAAAGGATTTCTTGCAGAGATATTCAGTTGTCTAAAATAAAAAATAGCACAAAATCATTTATGAATGCATGCAAAAGTATAGAGTTTAAGCATGAAGTAAAATAAAATATTAGAAAATAATCAACTATATTGTTTCAATAGTATGAAAGGGCAAACATTCTAGCAACTAGTTACTTTTGCACAGGTTATTGCACTGTATACATCAAGGTAGGGATTGAGATGGGGAAATTCTTCCCTATAACATAGCAATAGAAATAATAAATGTAAAAGCACTTTGGAAACTATAAAATATTATTATTGACTTTACCATTATCTATTATCTTTTGATATAATAAGCTATAATCTCATTCTTTATTTTGACCTTCTTCCCATGATCAGTTCTCCTTCTCTGCTCAATTATCTATTCATTCTATATCAAATCATCTTACTTATATAGCCCTAATGGGGATATGTGAAGTAACTGACAGCTGCACGTCTGGACAAAGTATAGAATTGAATCTCATTTTGAGAAAATAAGTAAAAATAAGAGTTATCCTAATCTCCTACCAATAATTATACATTGTCTTTTTGCTTTCCTTCTAGAAGTCTAAATAGGAATTCATAATGAAATCATCAAACATTTTAAATTATAAAGATATTTAGCATTTTACTATTGACTTTGGAAATCAAAAGATAACTTGTAATTGAGAATCTTGGATTATATTGAGAAAATACAAAATTGTATGCATTTTATGAAAGAATGTCTTAAGAAATTATAGAGAAATTCATACATGACAAACACATATAAATAATTGAGGGTAGGTTTATTAGAATAGAGCCAAGCAGATGAGAATGTAAACCATATTGAAAAGAATCATGGGCAACTTTCTGTAGATAGGGTATTTTAAGGATGTTCTTTTGTTTTATTGCAAATAGACATCATGTACCAGTCATTACAGTAGAAAATTAATTTTATTGTGTGCTTGTGACATTCCTTAAGTTTTACTTTTGCTAAATAGTTTAATCTTTCTGATTGTCCTAGAAGGTTGGCACTGCTCTTCTTCTGGCTTTGTGTATGAGGAAGCAAGGGCTCCAGGAGATTAAGTTAAATTCTATAAGTTCCCACAGTGAGCAAGTGGAAAGGAAAGAAAGTATGGCTCCAGAACCCATCATCTTAAAAACTAAATAATCTTATAGAAAATCAACTAGAGGGTCGGAGAAATATGACTATATGTGAGGAAAGGTAAAAGACTTTTCTAGATGAATTATAATATAAAATATGGTGGCACAGTAATGGAAGTATAGAAATGCTAAAGAAATTTGAGTCAAAATGGTAAATTGGTACAGAGATATGTCAGATAACATTTTATACTCAATCAAAGGACATTTCAAAGGATATAATGTAGTCAAGCCCAACTATTATTAAGTAGTTTGGGTTACTATCTATATGAATATTTTGAAAGGCAAATTATAGATTGATAAAAATCTACCTGAATTGTAATTCATTTCTGGGCCAAGGATTTTAACTCAATAAAAGGGAGTTGCACTGGATCATCTATAAGGTTGTTTTCAAATCTGACACTCTCAATTCTTTTTATAAAAAATAAAAAGGAAAATTTGCAATAAAGGCAGCCAACAAATATATTCCTGCTCTTAAAATTGAATGGTTTGATACTTTTGTTTCTAAGTTACCAGTAACAGAAGTGTAAAAAATATTTCCCTTTGTAATTTAAACTCACAGATAGTTCCAATAAGGTTTTAGGAATAAAATACTCTAACGAATGAACAGGTATTTGTTGAATATTTGTTGTGTGCCAAACACTGCACCTGATGCTGAGAAATACATGAAATAATTCTGAGTTTCTGAGTTTGGGTCCTTGTGTTTTTAGAATTTTAAATTTTGAATGGAGGTATAAGACAAACATGCATGAAATAGGAAACAGTTAAATAGTTCATCATTTAAGATTGCCTTTATTTGCAAGTAATAGAAAATGCAACTCAAAATAGCTCAAATAATGTAGAAATGTATCATCTCACATTAGAAAAACTCATGAGGAAAGGCAGCTCCCAAGTTGGTTAATTCAAAGGCTAAATGATGTTAATAGAGACCTTAGTTCTTTCCACCTGTTATATATCCTATTGTCATATGTCAGCTCTACCTACAGATCAGTTTTCTCATAGTCACAAGATGACTACAGTAATTTGAGGTGTCATTTACAGTGGTAAAATATGTCCTTTAGACATAAGCAAATTTCTCCCGAAGGTTCCAATAGAAGCCATCTCATCACATCTAATAGGGCAGATGGTCTCACACCCTTGCCTAAATCAGTTATTGGCAAGAGGTATAGAACCCTGATGATTAGCTTATATTAATTAAGATTCATCTCTGGATCTAGTAATTGAGTCAGCCTTCGCTGAAATATACATATAGCCAGAGGACAGTGGATACATGATGAAACTTGGGAATCTAACAGGAACATAAGGGAGGTAAATGATTGTAGTCTAGAGAATACAATAGAATTTCAATGTGGGGAGAAATTAGAAGAAAATATATAATAGTAAGAAAACACTTGCTGAGAGAAATAGGATTTGGTCTGGCTAATAAGAAATATATAATCTGAGACTTTGGTGAATGATGGTGGAATAGGGAGCCCCAGAATTCAGTCCTTCAACCAAAAAAAAACCTAAACAGGGAAGAACTGTCTGAAACCAATATTTTGAAACTCTGGAGGACAAAAGAACACTGCATGGCATCCAGAGAAAAGCAAGAGGAAGAGGCTGATAAATTACAGTAAAGAACAATAAATTGTCTTGTCTGCATGGAAGCTAACTGTGCCCATCCCCCCACTCATAGCAGGCTGCCTTGGGGTTCAGCCCCTAGCTAGCTTGCTGGTGACAGAAAGGGACATAAAATCCTCTTCTGCAAGACTGGGGTTGGGCACCATCAATCACTCATCATGGCTTTTTATTAAGGAATACAGATCATGGGGACTCATCTCTGAGGGCAGATAATGTTTTAATCCATAATGGACAAAGGTGGTAGCAGCCATTGTTTCAACCTGCCAGGAAAAAGGAGGTGGTCACCATTGTTTCCACCCTTCCCAGATAGCAGCAGGGGTGGTGGACATTTAAAGAAGCAGAACTTCCTCCAGGCTGTGGAAGACATTTAGCTGAAGGGCTGCATTTGCTGGACAGGCCATGAAAGGTCAGCTATGGAGAGCCATTGGAGAAGCCTATGACACTCTTCCTGACCCCTTGACCCCAGAGCACTATGGAGCTGGCTGAAGCTCCCTTTGTGTGTCCCTGGCCCTGTTTTGACTGGGAAAGACTGGCTTAGGAAATTCTTCCCTAGGGAGACACTCCCCCCAGAATTTGCCTTCCAGGCGAAAGTCGCATTGGACAATGAAATGAGTATAAAAACTAGGGAGGCAGAGAGTCTTGCACAAAGGCTTGCCAGCTTCAAACACCCAGAAGAGGGATTTCTGTCTCCTGGGAGACAGAGGGACAACAGAATTCCTATAAATAGGGGAACTCCAAAAGAATTAACAAGCAAAAGCCCAGGACAAGAAAAAGGCCCAAGAGGCATTTGTCTCATGCAGAACTTCATGATTGGCGGGCTGAACCTCAAGAAAATCTGTTTTATCATCACCTGGCCACAAAAACAATAAACAGACATTTCAGGGAATAAATCCCAGAGTTAAGATTTTGAAATATTAAAACATATAGTGGGGAACAAGAGTGCAGGACAAACAAAGAAACAGGAAATGGTGGCCCATCCAAAAGAAGAGGATAAAAATACAGAAAACACCAACAAAAAGAATGTGGCCATATGAAACAAAGCCTTTAATAAAATGATATTAAAATAGTCAAGGAGATGAATGAAATTACAGAGAAAGAACTAAAGAATACCAGGAAAACAATGAATGAACAACATGAGAGTACTAAGTAAAAATATAGAAAATTTAAATAAGAACCAAACAGAACCACTGGAGTTGAACACCACAATAACTGAAATGAAAAATCCCCAGGTAGATTTCAAGAGCAAATTGGAGCTTTCAGAAGAAAGCATTAGTGAATGTGAAGACAAACTCCTTGAAATGACTCAGGCTGAGGAGCAGAAAGAAAAGAAGAAATATTAAAAATAAAGACAGCCTAAGACAGCTATGGAACACCATCAAACACACCAATATATGTTGGAGAAGAAAGAGAGGAAGAGGCAGAAAGAGTAGGCAAATAATAATGACCAAGATTTTTCCAAACATAGCAAAACCTGTGAATATGCACGTCCAAGAATCCCAGAGAACACCAAACAGGATAAACATGAAGGAAAATGCAGACACCATATATCAATTGCATTATTGCATGCTAAGGACAAGGAGAGAGTTCTGAAAGCTGCAAGAGAAAAGCAATGTGTATGTATTGGGGAGTCCCAATTAGATTGAATGCCAATTTCTCATCAGAAACCATGGAGACAAGAAAGCAGTGAGTTGAAACACTGAAATTACTGAAGGAAAACAACTGACAAACAAGAATTTTATATCTGGTGAGAATATTCTCAAAAATGAGGGAAAGATTAAGACATTATCAGTTAAACAAAAGTAGAGGGAGTTTATCACCACTAGATCGGCCCTACAAGCAATGCTGAAGGGATTTCTTCTGACTGAAAAGAAAGGACATGAGAGAGTGGTTCAAAGCAGAATAAAGAAATACAGACCATGATCAAGTGGGATTTATCGTGTTATGTAAGGCTAATTCATCATAAGAAAATCATTAATGTAATACCACCTTGAGGCAAAAAAGGCATTTGACATAATACAGCACCATTTTTTTGTATAACAACACACAGAATACTAGGAATAGAAGGAAACTTCCTCAACATGATAAAAGTCTTTTATGAAAATCCCACTACTAACATCCTATGTAATGGTGAAAGACAGAAAGCATTCCCTGTAAGATCAGAGACATGACAAAGATGACCACTCTTATCTCTGTTATTTAACATTGTCCTGGAAATTCCTGCCAGAGCAATTAGGCAAGAAAAAGAAATAAAGGAAACCCCAATTGGATAGGAAAAAGTAAAACTTTCTCTATTTGCAGATGATACAATACTATATGCAGAAAATCTTGAAAAATCCACAAAGCTCCTAGAGCTATTACATGAATTCAGCAAAGTAGAGGGGTACAAGATCTACACCCCCAAATCAATAGTTTCTCTGTACACCAGCAATGAAAATTAGGAAGAATAAATGAAGAAAAATAATCCCATTCACAATAGTAACTAGAAAAAACAAATATCTAGAAATAAATTTAACCAAGGGTGTTATGACTTATACACAGAAAACTATAAAATACTATTAAAAGAAATCAAAGAAGATGTAAATAAGTGAAAAGACATCTCACAATCATGGACTTGAAAATTAAATATCATTAAGAATTCAATATTACCCAAAACAAATTTTTAGATTCCATGCAATCCCAATCAAAATTCCAACAACCTTCTTTGCAGAAATGAAAAAGCCAATCATCAAAGTGATTTGCAATGGTAAAGGCTATGAAATACTAAAACCGTCTTGTAGAAGAAGAAGCTGAAGGAACCACAATTTCCAGTCTTAAAAGTTATTACAAAGCCGAAAGTATTCAAAACAGCATAGTATTGGCACAAAGACAGACATATAGACCAATGGAATGGAATTGGGTAAGCAGGATCCAGCCCTCACATTTATGGTCAACTGATTTTTTACAAGGTGGCAAAGACTACTCATTGGGAAAGAATAGTTTCTTCAACAAATGGTGCTGGGAAGACTGGATCTCTATTTGCAAAAAGAACAAAGAAGGACCCGTACTTCACACCACATACAAAACTCAACTCAAAATGAATCAAACACCTAAATATAAGACACCTGTTAGAATGACTGCTATTTAAAAATGAAAAAACAAGAATTGGAGAGGGTGCAGAGAAACAGGAATACTTATTCATTGCTGGTGGCAATGTAAAATGGTGGAGTCTCTGTGGAAGACTACTTGGCAGTTCCTCACAAAGCTAAGTGTAGAACTACCATATGACCATGTAATCTCACTACTAGATATATACTCCAAAGAATTGAAAACAGGCACTCGAACAGATATTTTCAAACTTCTGTTCATAGAGGCATTATTACAAATCACTAAAAGATGAAAGTAAGCCACGTGGCCATCAACCAATGAATGGATAAATAAAATATGGTGTATATGTACAATGAAATATTATTCAGCCATGAAAAGGAATGAAGTCATGATACATACAACATGGATGAGCCTTGAAGACATCATGTTGAGTGAAATAAGTCAGACACAGAAGGACAAATATTGTATGATCTCACAGATTTGAAACAATTAGAATAAGCTAACTAATAGAGTCAGAATGTAGAGGGTATTAGGGGATGGGATGGAGATAGGGAATGGGAAGTTAAAGTTTAAAATGTTCAGGTTCCTATTTGGAATGATGAAAATATTTTGTAATGGATGGTATTAATGTTAGTACAACACTGTGAACACGATGAGCAGCTCTGAAATATATGTATCTGAATATGGTTAAAAGTGGAAATGTAACAGAATAAAACATTTTAAAACAATTCATGGAACTACACTATACAATGAACCTATGTTAAACTATGGACTTTAATATAAAAATGTACTACCACCAATTATAAAAAAATGTTCCACAG
>PVIY010051679.1:0-15566 GCA_004026745.1 Myrmecophaga tridactyla | reverse complement strand
CTAACTAAGTAAACTAGATAGTGTTTCTGTGATTATAAATCCTTATCATTATAATTACTATGGAATTAAAATAATGAGCATCTTTTACTCTTGGTCCCTGGCTGTATGTTCATTTTAGATGTTTGTGTTTGTTGCCACCAGGTCCTACTTGCATTTGTTTTCTTCTGAGCCATTGGGTACAGCAGAAGATATTAAGAAACTCTTCTCTGCAATCCACGCTAGTGTGGTTCAGTTGAGAGGGTGCCCATAAGAGAATACGGGACAAACAACACCTTGGTCTCTGTTATTTTATCATCTGGAGGGCCAAAAGGAGGAGCCTAAACACCAAAGAAGATTCTGTGCGGTTCCACTGGGAGCTGAACCCACGATCTCCTGCATGGAAAGCAGATGTGATAGCCACTACACCATAGAAGCAACCATGGAAATCTTAAAACTAAAAAGAATTGGAAAAAAGACTCGATTTACAGGCAGTAGCAGCCATAGGCATCCTTGTGACCTTCATTCACAGGGGAGGGGAAGACAGGGGCAAATGAACTTTCCGGCAATTTGTACAACAACTTTGAAAATCTCAATGGGTAGTCATTTCACCTGTGATCACAGGACTAAATGTTTTCAAATGTTCATGCGAACTCTCTTATTTCTTCAGCCTTCAATTCTATTATTCACTTTTTGTTGTTGTTATTGGACACATTTATGGAGGGTTTTCTATGTCCCAGATACTTTTCAAGGCTCTAGGGATACACCAGCAAATAAACAAACAACAACAAAAAAATTAGAACTTTCTGAGACTGCATCATAGTTTCTAGCACATACTAGGCACTAAATAAGTCTGTTTATATTTTGTGGAATCTTTTCACCCTATCGAACAGAAGCCCCTATTAACTTTTCCCTTGCCACACATCCAGGAACTTGAATTTGCATATTTCAGTTTGCAAGATCAAAAAACATATCATTAAGATCATGCTTAATTGTGCTAGGAAGAAAGATAGATGATAAAGACTGAGATGGTATAATCTAGGAATGCCTAGAGTGCATAATGATAGTGACTAAATGTACAAATTTAAAAAATGTTTTTGCATGAGGGAGAACAAAGGAATGTCATTACTGCAGGGTGCTGAAAATAGATGGTAATTAATATTTTAAAATTTTACCTTATGTGTGAGACTAAAGCAAAAACTGTTTATTTGGTAAAAAATTTATATTTTGACTAGTGCATTTCCTAATATAACTTATGTAGACAGCTTAACTGAACAACACAAGTACATGGAACCTTGAGTAAGACATGAGATTTTGTGGGTTTGTCCAGAGTGATGCCCCGATAAATCCCAGAGTGATTTGAACAGTGAATAAAAAAGTATTTGCAAAGTCCCCTTGGGGAAATGGTGAGAAAGGGGAAAATTCAACTTCCCCAAGTTGAATTCTTGATATTCTTACAAGCAGTGTGGACAACCAAAGCTATAGACTGAGCCCCCAATCTTGGGGTTGTTCATATGAAACTTAACCCTACAAAGGATAGGTCAAGCCTACTTAAAATTAGGCCTAAGAGTCACCCCCAGGAAAACCTCTTTTGTTGCTCAGATGCAGCCTCTCTCTCCAGCCAACACAACAAGCAACCTCACCACCCTTCCCCTGTCTGCATGGGACATGACTCCCAAGGGTGTGGACCTTCCTGGTGACGTGGGACAGAAATCCTGGAATGAGCTGAGACTCAGCATTAAGGGATTGAGAAAAACCCTAGAATGAGCTGAGACTCAGCATCAGAGGATTGGGAAAACCTCCTTGACCAAAAGGGGGAAGAGTGAAGTGAGACAAAATAAAGTGACAATGGCTGAGAGATTCCAAACAGAGTCGAGAGGTTATCCTGGAGGTTATCCTTACGTATTAAATAGTATTCACCTTGTTAGTCAAGATGTAGGGGAGAGGCTGGAGGGAACTGCCTGAAAATGTAGAGCTGTGTTCCAGTAGCCATGTTTCTTGAAGATGATTGTATAATGATACAGCTTTCACAACATGACTGTGTGATTGTGAAAACCTTGTGTCTGATGCTCCTTTTATCTACCTTATCAACAGATGAGTAAAACATATGGAATAAAGATGAGTAATAGGGGGAACAAATGTTAAAATAAATTTAGGTTGAAATGCTGGTGACCAGTGAGGGGGAAGAGTGGGGAGTATGGTATGTATGAATTTTTTGTTTTCTTTTTATTTCTTTTTCTGAATGGATGCAAATGTTCCAAGAAATGATCATGATGATGAATATGCAACTATGTGATGATATTGTGGATTACTGATTATATATGTAGAATGGAATTATCAAAAGTTAAAAATGTTTGCATTTGTTTGGTGTTTTTTGGTATTCAAAAAAAATAAATAAATAAAAAGAGAGCCTTCATAAGCCAAAAAAAAAAGTTTATGTGCTAGGGAATTTGTTTGGCACTCTTCACACGTGTCAGAAAATGTCTATTTCACATGGGAGAGGTAGCAAGAGATTACTGTCAGGGAGAAGAAAGCCTACAGTGTTTGGGTGCCCACGTTTCCCCAAGGGATTTAGATGTGCGTTATCTCAGTTAAGGCTCACAGCAATCATCTCTGCATTTAGCCAGTAGTAGCAACGTGGTCTGAATACAAATTTAAGGTTGAGAAATACTTTCCATATGAGGTTATAAAAACTCATAATAGAAAGGAGTTTTTATAGAAAGAATAGAAAGGGCACGGCTGCCCCTTTCAATGGTCCACTGGCTAAAAAAATTTAGCTGTTCGTCTCTTAGCAGAGTATGTCACTGCTGTGCAGAGAGAAAGTAAGGAAAGAATTTGATTAAAAGGCTGGGCGTTCATTGTGGAGAACTACATCTGCCTGACAGAAAAGTGACTTATCCTAAAGAGTTGTGTGGCTGCCATACCACGCACCTTCCTTGGCTCTGTGGCTTAGCTTAGTTGGTCAAAGCAGCTGTCTAGTAGACAGGAGATCCTGAAATCCCAGCAGGGCCTCTAGAATACCAACCTTTTCCTTCAAGTATCCATGACTTCGAAACCTTCAACAGCTCATGAAGAAACCCCAGAAATTAAAAGAAGGACATCAATTGATGGCACAGCACAGCCGAGCACAGCCGGGTCCTTCAGCCAAGCGCAGTCCAGGCAAAACGGGTGGTCTCCGGGGCTCAGCGTGTTGGGTTCTGGCTCAAGAGTCAAGAAGACAGATAGAAATCAAAGCTTTTTGTACAGACGGAGCAGCAGCCAACAGTAATAAGGAGGAGTTCCATGAAGCGAATCCCCTCGGAGCGTTAGGTGATGGTGTCTTGCTTTTGTGAAAGAAAAATAAAGCAAAACAAAACAAAACGGGACCTGGATATGAGTTATGCTTGGCAATAAGCAATGGTGTGTCTATATTGTTAGTTTTAATAAATAGAAAGTGTGAGGGAAATCATCGCCCCATGGAGATGAAAAAAGCATAAATTGTGTAACCAGGAGATGCCCTTCCCATAGCATGCTACTTCGGGGTTTCCGTAGTGTAGTGGTCATCACGTTCGCCTAACACGCGAAAGGTCCTCGGTTCGAAACCGGGCGGAAACAGCAGGCTTCTCCCTTTTCTTTTCCTCCCAATCCTTGTAATTTGACAAGTTAGCATATAGTACAAGAGAACTTGGTAAACTGGGGCTTATCCACGCTCTCCTGACAAGAACAGCCCTGGAATGCATCCTCGAACAGCTCCCAGGACCATAAAGCTCGCCCTGCCCTCAGCAGGCCCAGCCAAAGTTCGGCTGCCTTGTGCTGCCCGTTGCTTCCCTTCCAAATCCCAGAAAAAAAAAAAAAAGACTGTTTTTTTCTTTCAAAATTAGTTGCATTTCCTTCTTCATTCTTTCCTTCCTTTACTTATTCCTTCCTTCTTTATTGTGGTAACATTTATCATAAAATGCACCATTTATCTATTTATAAGTGTACCGTTCAGGAGCATTAATTTCTCTGGAATGTTGTGTTGACATCACCATCGCCACTACTAAAACTTTTTCATCATCCTAAACATAAACTCTTTAGTTCTCCTTTAAGCACAACTTCCTATTCCTTCTTCCCCAGACCCTAGTAACTTCTGAGCTTTTTTCCGTCTCTGTGGTTTTGCTTATGATCTGCTTCTTTTTACTACACATAACGGGGCTGCAGAGACTTGGGATTCCAGTTGCAGGAGGATGAGCCTCTGGCTTTCGCTTTTCTTTTTATTGTGAAATATAGCATATTTACAGAAAAGTGATACATTTCAAAGTGCAGTTTAACAAGTAGAAATCTAGCAAATTTCAAAATATAGTATGAGTTACAGTTTCATAGTTTCAGGTATTTCCTTCTGGCTGTTCTAATTCACCAGAAACTGAAAAGAAATATCTATATAATGATTTAGTAGCCATAATCATTTGTTAAGTCTTAACCTCCTGCTACAACTCCTCCCTCTCATTTGATCATTTTCTCAATCTTCAGGGATATTTGCGCAATAACCGTTCTAACTTCTTCATGTTAAAAAGGGTGTTGATATTATGGTGTAAGAGAGTGCAACTGGTTGATGTTCTGGGACAGACTGGTACCTCTAAGTTTAATAGCTTATCTGGCATAGGAACAATCTGGAGATTTTAAACTTCTAAAAAATAAACTTAATAAGTAAAACTTTTATAGACTCTTAGATAGAGTCCTTGGGCTTTAAGAATTATATTGGTTAGGGCTTGGCTTACCATGGCAATTTGTAATATCTGGCTAAAGATTCCATAAAAGTAACCTTAAGAATGACCTCTTAACTCCATTTGAACTCTTTTGGCCACTGTAACTTTATTTTGTTACATTTCTTTTCCCCCTTTTAATCAAGCAGGCATTTTCAATCCCATGATGCCAGGTCGAGGCTCATTCTTCGGTAGTCATGCACCAGGTTTCCAGAGAGACTTGCATCCCTGAAAATCATGTTCCACATAAGAAGGAGGGTAATGAGTTTATTTACAGAGTTTGGCTTAGAGAAAGGCCATATTTGAACAACAAAAGAGGTTCTCTTGGAGTGACTCTTAGGTACATTTGTAGGTAGACTTAGCTTCACCATTACAGAAATAAGTTTTGTAAAGGCCAGCCTCAAGATTGAGGCTGGTTATTATGGAAATGCAAATCAAAACCTCAATGATATATCTCACATCCACTAGAATAGTCATTATCAAAAAAACAGAAAACAACAAGTGCTGGAGAGGATGTGGAGAAAGAGGCACACTTATCCACTGTTGGTGGGACTGTAAAATGGTACAGCTGCTGTGGAAGGCAGTTTGATGGTTCCTCAGGTAGCTAAGTATAGAATTGCCATATGATCCAGCAATTCCACTATTAGGTATCTAGTCAGAGAACATGAGGGCAAGGACACAAATGGACATGTGCACACCAGTGCTTATGGTAGCATTATTTACAATTTCCAAGAGATGGAAACAGCCCAAATGTCCATTAATGGATGGGTATTTAAACAAGCTGTGATATATACATATGATGGAATATTATTTAGCTGTAAGACAGAATAAAATCATGACACATGTAACAACGTGGATGGATCTTGACGACATTATGCTGAGTGAAATTAGCCAGAAACAAAGTGACAAATACTGTATAGACCAAAGGGAGAGATGTTTATTTGGTGAAAAATTTATATTTTGGGTAGTGCGTTTCTTAGTTTAACTTGTATGGCCAGTTTAATTGAATACATGGAAGTACATGGAATCTTGAATAGGGCATGAGATTTTGTTGGTTTGCCTAGGTGAGTGTGATGGCCTGATAAATTCCAGAATGATTTGGACAGTGAATAATGAAGTATTTGCAAAGTCCCCTTGGGGGGATGGGGAGAAAGGGGGAAATATTCAACTTCTCCATTTGGAGAATTTCTGATATTCTCACAAGCAGTGGGGACAACAAACTCAATAGGCCGAGTCCTTGATCTTGGGGTTTGCCTTTATGAAACTTATCCCTGCAAAGGACAGACTAAGCCTACTTAAAATTAGGCCTAAGAGTCACCCTCACAGAACCTCTCTTGTTGCTCAGATGTCGTATCTCTCTCTCTCTAAGCTGACACAGCTCTCCCCTGCTATGTGGGACATGACTCCCAGGGGTGTAAATCTCTCTGGCAATGTGAGACAGAAATCCCAGGATGAACCGGGACCTGGCATCAAGGGATTGAGAAAAACTTCTCAACCAAAAGGGGGAAGAGAGACATGAGAAAAAGTGTCAGTGGCTGAGGGATTTCAAGCAGTCGTGTGGTTATCCTAAAGGTTATTCTTATGCATTATATAGATATCCCCTTTTTAGTTTGTGGTGTATTTGAAGTGGCTAGAGGGAAGTGCTTGAAATTGTAGAGATGTGTTCCAGTACCCTGGTTTCTTGAAGATGATTGTATAATGATATAGCTTTTACAATGTGACTGTATTATTGTGAAAACCTTGTGTCTGATGCTCCTTTTAACTACAGTATAAACAGATGAATAAAAAAATGAATAAAAATAAACAAATAATGGGAAATGAAGGTTAAAATAAATTGAGTAGATTGAAATACTAGCGGTCAATGAAAGGGAAGCATAAGTGATATGGTATGTATGAGTTTTTTCTTTTTTCATTTTATTTCTTTTTCTGGAGTGAAATGTTCAAAAAATGATGATGAATATATAAGTATGTGATGATATTGTGAGCCATTGATTGTACACCGTGTATGGGATGTTTGCATGTCAAGAATGTTTGTATATTTGTACTTTATGTTTATGCAATAAAATATTTTTTAAAAAGTTTGAGGGCTTGGCTTATTAAATTGGGAGTCTTCAGTGCTTGACAGAATTTCAGGACTTTCCCAGGTGGGGAAATTTAATAGTTTCATATTTTTCTCCAGTCCGTCAAGAGACTTTGCAAATATTATTTTATTATCTGCCCCAAATACTCTGGGATGCATCATGATATTACATCAAGCTATACAGAGTCATCAGATCTCATTCCATACTCTAGGCTCCATGTAGTTATTTTGTTTAAACAAGCCAAATAGATTAAGTTAAATGGTGTGCTACAGAAAATTTAAATTTTGGGAAAAGTAGACATCTCTTCCTTTGGTTTTACACAGAAGTGAAGTTTTAAAATACAGACAGTAGCATCCTTTACCCTGATTTACCTTAGTCCTAACTAGATCAGTGTCATTCATATCTCTAATTAAAGTATGGTCTCTTGTTCATCTTCTTTAACAGTTGTTGTATGGTGTAATGCTGACTTTCACAGCTGTAGAACTCTAACTCTGTGTTTTAGGTGTCACACCAATACTCACAGATCCAGAGAACTATCAAGTTATACACAAAGAGCACAGCATGTTAGAATTTAGAAATAACACTGAAAACTAAGGAATAAATGTGACTACTGTAAGAACTTACAATCCAAGCCTTGGTTCTCTTATAAGCATTTTCTAAATGAGACTATGCAATATTTGTCCTTTTGTGTCTGGCTTAGTTTGCTCAACATAATGTCCTCAAGGTTCATTCACTTCCTTGCATGCCTCACGACACCATTCCTTTTTGTAGCTGCAGAGTACTCCGTCATATGTACACATCACAGATCACCCTTCCACTACTCAGTTGATGGACCCTTCAGCCATCTCTATCCATTGGCTATTGTGAATAATGCTGCCATAAACATCAGTTTGCAAATGTCTATTTGTGTTCCTCCTTCTGAGTATATTCCTAGTAATCAGATTCCCTAATCCTATGGTGACTCCATATTTAAATAAATAAATATTTAAATAATCAAATGATAAATAAATATTTGTTTATTTATTTATTCATTTTTGACCCTGCTGTTTTTGTTGAGATGCATTCACTTACCATATATTCTATTCAAAGAATACAATCAATGTCTCACAGTATCCTCACTTTGCTGTACAATGATCCTCACTCTCAACTTTAGGTAATTTTCATTGCTCCAAAGAGAAAAATAATAAGAGTTACATATCCACACATAAACAAAAACCCAAAACATCCCATAATCTTTGTCCATCTCCCAATTATTTACCCTTAGTACTGGTGTGATATTAGTATTGTGTGGCTGTTTAATATAGTCCATAGCATGCAATAGGTAATTTTTTCCATATACCACTCTATAATTAATTCTTTGTACATGTCACAAATTTGAAGTATTTCATGCAAGAACTTATTTATATGTGTCATGTTAATCAGTGAGATACATGATTTAAAACAATCCCTTTCAATCATATTCACCTTCAATAGGCACGATTACTTATAATCTCAATAACAAACTGCCATTACCTGTACCCATTCCCAAATTTTTAAGATCAACTTTGTATTGGTCTGTTAAATGCTGCCAGAATGCAATATTCCAGAAAGGGAATGGTTTTTAAAAGGGTAATTTATTAAGTTTCAAACTTTACAGTTTTCAGGCCATAAGATTTCCAAACTAAGGCATCACAGAAAGATACCTTGACTCAAGAAAGGCCCATGGGTCCAGAACACCTCTGTCAGCTGGGAAGGCACATGGCTGGCATCTGCTGGTTCTTTGGCTTCTGGTTTCAAACAGCTTCCCCAGGGTTGTTTCCTTTCTGTGTCATCAAGCATCTGGGTCTTCTGTTGGCTCTGAGCTCTCTCCAAAATGTTTTCCCTTTTAAAGGACTCTAATAAACTAATCAAGGCCCACCTTGAATGGGCAGAGTCACATCTCCAACTAATCAAAAAGTTCTACCCACAACTGGGAGTGTCAAATTTCCATGGAAATAATCCAATCAAAGTTTCCCACCTTGAATGATAGGTCTGACCCCACAAGACTGGATTGGGGTTAAAGCATGGCTTTTCTGGGGTACATTATAGTTTCAAACTGGCACAAGCCTTGTTAATAAATCTGTACATATTAGGTAACTGCTCCCCCTTCTCTAGCTTCTATCTCTAGGTCCCCTACATTCTACAGTTTAAGACTCCGAGTTTACATTTTCTAAGTGGTTCATATTAGTGAAATTATACAGTATCTACCCTTCTTGTGTGTGGCTTATTTCATTCAGCATTATGTCTTCAAGATTCATCCATATTGTTGCATGTTTCAGGACCTCATTCCTTTTTATTGTGGCATAATATTCCATTATATGTACACACCACATTTTGTTTATCCACTCATCTGTTGTTGGACACTTGGATTGTTTCCATCAATTGGCAATTGTGAATAATGCCACCATGAATATCAATGTGCAAATGTCTGTGTCACTACTTTCAGATCTCCTGGGTGTATGTCAAGTAGCAGAATTGCCAGATGAAAAGGCAACTCAATATTTAGTTATCTGAGGAATCGCCAAACTGTCTTATGCAGCCGCTATACCGGTTTACATTCCCATCATCAGTGAATAAGTGTTCCAATTTCTCCACATCCTCTCCAATATTTGTGGTTTCCTGATTGTTTAATAGTGGCCATTCTTATAGGTTTGAAACAATATCTCATTGTGGTTTTGATTTGCATTTCCCTAACAGCTATTGAAGGAGAACATTTTTTCATGTGCTTCTTAGCCATATATATTTCCTCTTCAGAAAAAATGTCTATTTGTATATTTTCCCCATGTTATAATTGGGTTGATTTTCCTTTTGTAGTTGAGTTGTGGGATTTCTTGATATATACTGGATATTAAACACTTATCAGATACATAGTTTCCAAATATTTTCTCCCATTGAGTTGGCTGTCTCTTTACTTTTTTGACAAAATACTTTGAAGCACAGAAGTGTTCAATCTTAAAGAGTTCCCATTTACTTATTTCTAAAAATGTTCTGAATATGATCTTGGCGATGAATACATACTATGTGATGATGTTGTGAGCCATTGGTTGTACGGCATGTGCGGAATATATGTGTGAAGATAAGTCAATAAAAATATTTTTTTTAAAAAGAGAGGGACGGAAGAAATAAAGGAAGGAAAGAATGAAAAAGGAAGAAAGAAAGAAATAGAACTAAATTTTGAAAAAAAGTAAATCACGTCAATTACTTTTCTGAGATTTTGAAGGGAACCAGCGCGGTGCAAGGCTTGGTATTTGCTGAGGGGAGGGTGGGGCTGACAGGCCTGGGGGCCAGATGAGGATGCAGTCCCGTGCAGAGAGAGCATGGATAATGCTAGGTTCTCTCGTGTAGAGATACTGGAAGAATGTAAACATCTCTGCTAACTTGTCAAGTTACACGAATTGTGAAAGAGGCAACTGTTTCCGCCCGGTCTCGAACCGGGGACCTTTCGCGTGTTAGGCGAACGTGATGACCACTACACTACGGAAACTCCTTCGGCAGAGCTGTCCGGGAGGGGCATCTCCTGGCAGCACAATTTATACTTTTGAATTTGTTTCTTTCAGTATGATTACACCCACGGCGCGATGATTAGCCTCACACTTTCTATTTATTAAAACTAACAATATAGAAACACCATAACTCATAACCAAGCATAACTCATATCCAAGTCCCATTTTTTTTTCTTTCACCCAACGCTCCGAGAGGATTCACTTCATGGAACCCCTCCTTATTACCGTTGGCTGTTGCTCTGTCTGTACAAAGAGCTTTGATTTCCATCTGTCTTCCTGACTCTGAGCCAGAACCCAACACGCCGAGCCCCGGAGACCACCCGTTTTGCCTGGACTGCGCTTGGCTGAAGGACCCCGCCGTGCTCCGCGTCCAGAAGGAGCGAAACGCCAAGACGGTGCTTGTCCCCCAAAGCCGTGGTGCGAAATTCGTAGCAAGACAGCGCGACGTCTGCGTCCCTCTGCCACGTGGCAAAGTCGAGTACACCTGCTCTGAAAAGCTGAGACTTGGATTGGTCTGCAGGTTGCACAACACGGAGAAGGCATTATTTCCCAGTGAGCAAGATCTTGAGCCTTAGACACTTTTTCCTGAAAACAGATCGGCAGCAAAAGGTATCGAATTGACTTTTTCTTTCTTTCTCTTTATAAACTTACACGAGACGTTAAAATTCAAGAATTTAATGAGTAGCCCACCATGTATTCAATCCTGGAGGCAGCAAATATCCTGAAAAAGTTGTCAAGGGGTAGCAAGTGACACACGCTCTGATTATTGTAATAAAATTGTGCATGTTGGTTGATTATATTAAAAATTGCCAAATGGAAAGGCTGCGATAAGTAATCATGATATTTTCACAGGAGCACAGAGAAGGTGCAGTTCTCCCTCCTGATAAGCAGGGAAGGCTTTCATTAGAAGTGATGCCTGAAATGAGACTTAAAAGATGGAAAGGATACATTTGGTTGGACAGAAGTGGAGAGGAGAAGGGAATCTGGAGTCAGGGGCATCTTGAGAGAGAGGAGCCAGAGGTGGGGGAAGTGCCAACGAGTTTGAGGCAGATTTGAGGCTGGCAGTTGGGAGACATGGGGAAATATGGGTTGGATCAAGAAGAGAGGAAGGATCAATCCTCCACCTACATTTTTTTTCCAATTTCCAATTTCATTTCATTAACATAAAAGGTGAACAAAATGGGTAGTTCAAACCTTATTAAACTTAATTATCTGAAACATGTTTCCTTGAGGATAAACAGGTATGGGATTTCAAGTAACACAAAGTACAGTCGACTGTCCATTGAAAAAATATGCTTTTTTTGTTCCTCAAAACTCTGCATTGAAAGGCAAATCTTTTCTACTGCAAACTTCTGGTGTAAATTTCTTTACTTCCTTGTCAATGCTGATGCTGCAACTGGAAGGCACAAATGTTCACAATTCTGTTAAACGGTGCAAACCAAAAGCATCTTCTGTTTCCCTCAGATACAATTGGAAGCCTCCATTTCCCTCTCCAATAGGAGGACCACATACTTGTTTCTCATACCAGGTCACTCCTCCTCTCTCTCCCTCTTCTATGTCTCTCTCCTTGCTAAAGATTTTGGCCCTCACCTCCTGTTTTTTTGTTTCCTTGCCTTTCATTTCGGCATACATTCATTGCATACAGCATTGCTGACATGTGTGCAGGGCACTTGAGGAGACACAAGCTACCACCCATCTTCCTATTCAAGCTGGACTCAGGCTCTGCCCCCATCAGGACATCATGATTCCACTTGCTAGAGTGCTTCAAGGAATGCATTAAGTCCAGCTACAAAGCATGCATCTTGAGGTTCTGTAGAGGTAAAAGTGCCTCCCCTCCTCAAAGGTCCTCTTCTTGTTCTTGTTTAAAAATAAATAGGATGCCACCTCCAGATGGGTCCCTGGACCAGATAAATCCTGAAACCTAAGGGTTTCAACCCCAGCCTCAGCCCAGGTTGAAAGGTGACAGACCCTTTCAACAAGAAAAAGTTAGAATAGCCATAGTCCAATACCCTTAAAAAGTGGGATAGAAATATCAAAGGTGATGGTGTAGTTAGACAGAGAAGGTTGGGTTTAACAAACGAATATGATTGCTAAATCATAGCGTTGATATTTCTTTTAGTCTCCAATATCTTACAATAGCTGGAAGTAAAAACCTAAAATTGGAATTGTAACCCATACCAAACTCTGAAATCTGTTCTCCAACTAATTGTATTGTGCTTTGAAATTTATTGCTTTTTTCTATATAGGTTATTTCTCACACACACACACAAAAAGAAGAAAAATTCAATTATGATGATAAAAAATATTTATTCCTTCTGGCCTCCTATATTCTGGAGCAGCTAGAAGGAAAAATCTGAGATGATGGTGTGGCAACCCATAACAAATTCTGGAATCTGTCCTGTAACTGCTTGTGGAGGAGTATTTAGAAAACTATTGTTTTTTCTTTCTTTGCCTTGTATATATGATATATTATACAATAAAAAAGTAAAAAAAAAAAAAAGTAGAATGCCAACAGGGCAAGTGAACTCACTGACCCCTCCCACTCCCCACCACGTGGGGCATAACTCCTGGGGTGTAAATCTCCCTGGCAATGTGGGACAGAAACCCTGGGATGAGCCAGGACCTGGCATCAAGGGATTGAGAAAACCTTCTTGGACAAAAGGGGAAAGAAAGAAATGATGCAAAATAAAGTTTCATTTGCTGAGAGATTTTAAACAAAGTGGAGAGGTTGTCCTGGAGGTTATTCTTATGCATTATATAGATATCCCCTTTTTAGTTTATGGTGTATTGGAGTGGCTAGAGGGAAGTGCTTGAAACTGTAGAGCTGTGTTCCAGTAACCTTGTTTCTTGAAGATGCTTGTACAGTGATACGGCTTTTATAATGTGACTGTGATTGTGAAAAAAAAATGTGTCTGATGCTTCCTTTATCTAAGATATGGACATGAATAAAAAATATAGATAGAAAATTTAAAAATTATAAGAGCAGCAAAGGTTAAAATACATTGAATAGATTGAACTACTAGTGGCCAGTGAGAGGGAGGGGTAAGTGGTATGGTATGTATGAGTTTTTTCTTTTTAATTTCTTTTTCTGGAGTGGTGTAAATGTTAAGAAGAAAATGATCATGGTGATAAATACACAACTATGTGATGATATTGTGAGTCATTAATTGTACACCATGTATGGAATGTGTATGTCAAGAATGCTTGTACTCTAAGTTTTAACAATAAAAATATTAAAATAAAAATGATATGCAAAATGACACATAATGTTCATGATAGGCAAATCTAGGTAAAATGTATAGGAGTGTTTTTTGTACTATTTTCATTGTAGTAGCTTTATAAGTTTGAAATTACTTTGAAATTAAATTTTTTTTAAAGATTTCCACTTTTTGCCAATCCCAAAATACACTAAATTTCCCTTGTTGACTCAAAATAATAATAATAATAGTAAGTAGAATGGACGCAAAGGAACCTGTCCGGATCCGCACTCCAATTGTACTGAAATGTAATGTGAGGGGAGAGAAGGGAATGCTTGCAGGAGAGAAATGATGTTTTCCATCTCAAGCTAAAGAGCTCTTTGGCTGCATTGTAAGTAAGATATTTAAGGGTCCAAGAGGAAGAGGCCAGAATGAAGGCGAGATAGCGAAGGATCAAGCTAGGGCTTCCACATTCGAGCGAAGGGCAGGGAATCCCACGTAAACCTTGCATCCCTGGTTGGATGTAAGGCCTCAGAAACCTAGAGCACTCAATAATCATCATGGGTTGGGCCTCCTGCTTTTGTGTGTTGCTTTGAAATGGACCAAATTTAATGTGGCATTGTAGGGAGCGACTGAACATCATGCTGTATGAGAAGTGGGTACAATTATATAGAACAGGCCATGAAGACTACCAAGGATGTCATGGCAGCATGCAGAAAGTTTTTTCTGTGTGCATCCTGCAAGGTAGAGGTCCCCTACCTTGCCTGGTTTAGTAGTTGTTGGGAACATTGATCAATTGATGCCATTCTTTTGATTTCTGAAGTTTCTTCATGAGCTATGAAAGGTCTCCCAGGCATGGATACTCAAAAGAAAAGGTTGGTATCCCAAAGGCCCTGCTGGGATTTGAACCCAGGATCTCCTGTTTACTAGACAGGCGCTTTGACCAACTAAGCCACAGAGCCAAGGAAGCTGCTTGGTGTGGTAGCCATGCCACTCTTTAAGATAATGTCACGTTTCTGTCAGACAGCTGTGGTTCTCTTCGATGAACGCCCAAGGTTTTCATCAAATTCTTTCTCCACTTTTTCTCTGCATAGCAGTGACATACTCTGCTAAGAGATGAAGACCTAAAATTTTTAGCTACAGGACCATTGAAATGGGCAGCTGTTTCATTTCTCTGCTCAGAATTTTCACATCCTCATGTGGAAGGTATTTGTCAGCCTCAAATCTGTACTCTGGTGACCACAGTGTTGCCACTGGTTAATGCAGCTATGATTGCTGTGAGTGTTAATTGAGATAACAGGTATCTAATCCCTTGGGGAAACGTGGACCCCGCCCCCAACACTCTTGGCTTTCTTCTCCCTGACAATAACCTCTTGCTATCTCTCCCATGTGATTAGACATTTTCTGATATGTGCGAAGAGTGCCAAACAAATTCCCTAGCACATGATCTTAATGATGTGTTTTTTGATCTTGCAGATTGAAATATGCAATTTCAAGTTCCTGGACATGTGGCGAGAAAAAAGTAATAGGGGCTTCTGTTCGATTGGGTGATAGATTCCACAAAATATAAACAGACTTATTTAGTACGTGCTAAAAACTACGATGCAGTCTCAGAAAGTTCCACTTTTTTTTATTGTTCTATTTGCTGCTGTATCCCCAGAGCCTTGAAAAGTATCTGGGACATAAAAAACCTTCCATAAATGTGTCCAACAACAACAAAAAGTGAATAATAGACTTGAGCATTGCAGGCCGAAGAAATAAGAGAGTTCGCGTGAACATTTGAAAACGTTCATTTAGTCCTGTGATCACAAGTGAAATGACTACCCATTGAGATTTTCAAACTTGTGAGTACAAGATGCTGGAAAGTTCATTTGCCCCTGTCTTCCCCTCCCCTGTGCATGAAGGTCACAAGGGTGCCTATGGCTGCTACTGCCTGTAAATCGAGTCTTTTTTCCAACTTTCCATGGTTGCTTCTATGGTGTAGTGGCTATCACATCTGCTTTCCATGCAGGAGATCGTGGGTTCAGCTCCCAGTGGAACCACACGGAATCTTCTTTGGTGTTTAGTCTT
>PVIY010051678.1:0-15563 GCA_004026745.1 Myrmecophaga tridactyla | reverse complement strand
GTTTTCCCTGAGGGTGAGACCCAGCAGGTTGAAAGACTTTCCTGTGAAGTCTATGGGCTCTGTTTTTCTTATCCTGTCCAGTATGTGGTGCTTGTCTGTCTTCAGGTCCCACCAGCATAAGATGATGTGGTACCATTAACTTTGGCAGACTCTCCCTGCTGGGGGCATGGTGGAGACAGAGGAGATGTTGTAGGCTGGTTTTAATGGCTTCAAATTACCAAGCCCTGGTGTCTGAGTTCCTTAAGGGAGGGATTCAACCTGAGTTGGGCTTCATCCCTCCCTTGGGGAAGGCAAAGTTTCCAGACAAGCCCTCAAATGAAATTGTTTCTGCCTATGCCTGGGGAAGTTGCAGCCTGAGAAGTCCTGCTGCTGAATCCAAAGGCATTGAAGCCTTTGTAGAAACACAGCCACAAAAACCTCTGTTTCCTTTTGTTCTCTTTTTCCATCAGGGCTGCCCCCTTGGCGCCGGGGCAAAAATCAGCAACCTCTGCTTTGACCAGGTTCACCTGAGCTGGCGGCCTGTTTTTAGTAGTCTGAATTTGTTAATTAATGCCATAACGGCGTTTGGTTGGGCTCAGCCCCTGGTGCTGGTAAATTCTCTTTCTTTTCCCCTCTGGGAAGCAGACTGTGGGGGAGGGGCACCGGCCACCATGGCATGGGGAACTTACAGTTCTGGGGAGGCTCACAGCAGGTCCAGCTGGTGCAGACTGGGGTACGCTGTGTATCCGGTCACTGAGGTGGCCCCAGGAGCTGTTGTGTACTGTTTCCGGTTACTTAGTAGTTGTTCTGGAGGATGAACTAAAATGCGCACATTGCTAAGCAGCCATCTTGTCCTGGAAGTCGCTTATACTTTTCTTAACATGAGCCACACTTTTTCCTTGTGAAATTTTGTACACGTGACAAATAGGATTTCTCAGGATTTCTGAGGAGGCTTTTGTTTCCTGAGTCCAATATTCATATTATAACTAACCCAAGACTGTGATTCATCAAATTCACAGCTTGAGGATAACTTGGCCCATAGGCTATGCATATTTGGACAAAATATCCGCAGGAGGGCTGAATGGTGGTTACAGTTGTTTGCTCCTTCCTACAACTCACTCCCCGTCCCCAGGCCCAAAGGCACATTTCCTTAGAATACTCTGGTATCAAGGAATGAAGAAGATATTCTTTTGTTCCACCACCCTCTGAGGCTATGCATCTTTGGTTTCCTAGATTTCCTGGGTGGAGGACCATTTCCTATTTCACTCCCCACAAGAACAAGGTTTAGTATCATCTTCTAACTACAGCTTGAGAGATAGAGATAGGTAAACCAAAAGTAAGATTTTCAAGGTTTGACAAATGCCCTTGAGATGAATGCAAGTTTTCTCCCCAGATGCCTTTCCACATGAAGGTTTTGGACTAAATGACTATTATCCTGTTCTTTAATACTCTTAGATGCTTTTTCTATTTTCTATTTTTTTTTTTTTTTAGTTCTGTTCAGTGGAAGAGAAAGACTTAAAACTGAGCCTACCATATTACTGAAAATAGAATCCTCTAACTACTTATTATTTCCTGTCCTGTACCTGACACCAGGGCAGATGCTGGAACCCAGTCCATCTACACCAACTCTACCCAGTGTGGTCTGTGGACCAGCACTGCTCTGTGAACCATTTACTAGCCCACAGTAAGGTTGAAACAGAAATTGAGAGTGAGAGTAACGAGTAAACCTGTGCCTTATCTTGTTCCAGGCTGGTGACATTCAAGAAAAGGAGGAGGATTTATGTCATGTCTTTGGGTCTGCTAAAAATTTTGTTGACCCGCTGGTTGTGACCAGGCTGTGAGTAGCACAGTGTTTAAACCTAGATGATAATTTAGACTCTTGTGGGCATCCCACATAAACTATAAAGCCAATGGATTCTCTCCACAAAAACATGTGCATGTACAAGGAAATATAAAATTATATAAAGTGTCAGTATACACGTGATCATCTGAAGTCATAGAGATCTATTTATTAATACCACTGAGGGAAAAAGATGGGGAGAATTGTTTTCAGTAATCACTTATCCATCCTACAGTGTCACTCTTCTTATTTGTGAAGATAAACTGGCAGAGAAAAAACATGGACCCCATAACAGACTATAAGGGAATAAGTTGATAAATGTCATTTTTAGTCACTCACTTATCCAACCAAACCCGAGTGCTAATACTGTTCAAGATGGAGTTCCAGTCAGACCATGGCTCCAGGAATGGACATTTATCATTATGATTTTTCCTCCATACCATCCCCCATTACCTGAACCCTCTGCCTACATTAGGGGAATTCTATATTAAAAAGTCTTGGGAGGAAGCAGAAGCCGCTCCAATTCATGAAAGAGGAAAGTTCACTTTCACAGACGTTCTTGCACCTGGACATGGCGGGAGACTGAGACTCCACCAGGAAGACGCCCATAGCCAGAGTCTGCCTGAGGATGTGCTGGGACTGTGCAGAACCCGTCTAGGCAGGGGTGGCCTGACTGGCAGTAGGGTCACCCAGTGCAGGAGCAGTGGTGTCTTACCTGCAGGGTCTGTGTCCAGCATCAAGTGTGCCTGTGGGTGAGCAGAAGCACTTGTGCCTAGCAGAGGCCTTGGTTCCCACGACCCGACAGAGGCTGAGGTTTTGCAGTCTGTTCCTGGCTGTGCAGCCTCAAGTTCCTGGTTCTGCGGCTTTCCCCCAAATAAAGCAAGCCCCAATATCACATGCATAAATTCCTTTATGTTTAAATTAGAATTTTCTGAATTCTATTGTTGCAACAAGAAGTGAGTGGGGGAATCTGTTAAAAAATAGTTTCACATAGAAAGAATTCACAGATGTACTTTATTGGGAGCTGTGAGCCACTGTATAAATCTTCACCTGGATATATGCCATCATATCAAAAAATCATTACCCAATGTCCTGTTTAATAATTTATGATCTATGTCCTATTTTTTCCCCCTGAAAATATTGTAATGAGCCTTTAATACCCTTACTCTCTGGCCACTACTTTTTCCAGTGACATCACAGGTTTCAACCAGGCTGAGCACAGGACTCCCTGTGGGGCTTGCTCTGAAATACTCAGTCAACTTAATCCTCAGGATATCAGGTGCAGAGCCCCAAAGGCACATTTTCATGAACCCTACAGAGAGGCTGAAGCACAGACATGTGGAATCCTGGGTCTGGGTTCTTACTAGTAAAAATGGGATCTAAAACCAGCAGCAGCAGCACCGCCCATAGAAACTCATGCTCTACCCAGATCGCGTGCATCCTTAGGGGATGTCCAGGTGACTCCTGTGAACTGTTAAGTTTGAGCTCCTTGCTCTATGGCATATAGCTACGCCAGAACTGTGCACATGTGTGATCTGATGGAAGGCTGAGCTCTGTGGGAGTCCAGGGGTCAGTCCTTGTTCTCTGTCCTTTCTGTAGCTAACACACCCTGGGTGACCTCATCCATTCCTAAAGTTTGAAACATCACATATGTGGCATCATACACCAAATCAATTTCTGTAGCAAAAAAACCTTCTCTTTAACTCTAGATTCATATATCTAACAGACAACTTGAAAACCTCACATATATTTCTAATGGACATCTCACATACAACTTTTCCTAAACAGTGACCCTTCAAATATCCTTCTTCCAGCATCTTCCCCACCTCCACTGATGACCACTCCATCTTTCGATTTGAAACTTCTTTCCTTTGCACAGAGGAAATTTTTGGTGCCTTCCTCCATAACATTTTTCTCTCATAAATCCAAATTTAATCCATTCAAAAATCCTATAAACCTTCAAAATATAGACTCTATTTCCCACTATCTTCACTGCAACCAACAACTCTACCTCAATTACTGCAATAATTTCATAGTTTTATCTACTCTCTCACACACCCTTCACCTTCCAATTCTATTCACAACACAGCAGCCAGACTAATTGTTTACAAAAATCATAATGTGGCTCTCCGTCCAAAACTGTCTGGTAAGTCCCATCTCATGCAGAAAAATTAAAAGTCTTCCAAAATTGACCAGGCCCATAAGCTCTGGCCGTACCTCTGATCTCATCTCAGTGACTGCTGCAACCACACTGGCTTCCTGTATCTTCCCAGAACCCACAGACCCGGCCCTGCCCACTGTCATGCGCTTCACTGTGCCCTGCCTGGGAAGACCTTGCCCCAGACATTCTTGTGGACAAACCGTTCACGACTCTCAAATCTTTCCTCAAAGGCCATGGCCTCAATGGGGTCTGCACAGACCACCTGATAAAACAGCATCTTTCCTCTCCCTAAGGCCTACAACTTCAGCCTCTTTCTAAGTTTAGGAATGTTTCCCAGAAGGAAAAACGGTATGCCCTATAGCCAGTACTCAGAAAATACCAGGTGGAGAGATGGCTGGTGAAGACCACCTCCCTCTCCTACAAGCCTTTCAAGTGCAGCTGTGGATCAAACCTTGTCTTGCGGCAGCTACCTCCACCCACCTGGACTTTGATGCCAGCAAGACTTTCCTCACCAGAGCCGCTCTCCCCTTCCCTCCCCCTCTGACCACAGCACACAATTCAATTCCCTCTTCAGGCAAGAACAACCCAGGGTTAAGAGCCCTATTGTGCCTCTAAAATAGGGGCTGCTTTATAAACCCACGGGCTGGGACTGCAGGCAGCACTGGGACCCCTAGAGCTGGGTAGGGGCAGAGAGGAAGGGCAGGCGGGCAGAGAGGGGCAAAACCACAGGAATTAAATTAAGGAGAAACTATCAGATCCCTCCTCCCTGCTAATTCCTGAATCTGAATTCTTAGAAAAAATTGGTGAAAGGACGGAAAAACAATCCATAAAACAGCCCAGAAAGAGGGTAACAGCTGGACGAATCTGAAAACTAATGTCTCAGTACCATAGACTCGTAGATGCAGAAGCCGCCCTGGGCCTCATGGGGACAGTGAGGATCAGTACACCTCCTTCCTGCTGGGGCAGAGATGGGACACCCAGAGGAGGAGGAGACCAGAACTCATACATAAGAATAAGAAAACCATAATCCCCTACAAAATCACAGAATCATCAAATAAACACAGACACCAGGACAGCCAAGAGCTAGACCAGGACTGACCTCGGGGTGACCAGGCCAAAGGAAGCCGTCGCTGCCAATGGTTCTGCAGACAGAACGATGCTGGATGATGGCTGAGACCCTGTGACCGCAGGTCCTAGTGGCACAAGGTTCACAGAAGGGAAAGCACAGAGGAGCAGAGAGGACAGCCCTGTTCAGGAGTGACCGAGTCAAAGCCCACAATGTCCTGAGCACCGACTGGACACAGGCCCCATCCACCCTGGATCCCCACAGCCGTCTCCTGTCCCACCTGCTATACTCAGCACAGCAAACATACAGATCAGGCTACTTTATTTCCTGTCAAGATTAAAATAGTCCTCTCCCTCAATTGATCATCAATCCCGCTTAATAGAAGGTCTTCGTAAAAACGAAATCAGGGTGTGCCATGGTGGCTCAGCAGGCAAAGTTCTTGCCTGCCATGCCAGAGGACCCGGGTTCGATTCCCGGTGCCTGCCCATGTTAAAAAAATAAATAAAAATCAGACACAGATTCCCATTTTCAAGGGAAGAAAGAAGGGGCATCTCAGGGCAACATGAAGTTAAGACAGGTATGGATATGTCCAATACCCAACTCTGCTGCAACAGGAGTCGATCAAGTCAGGGAGCACAAGTCAGTGTGGGGAGGACATTGTGGGGACAGGGAGTGAGCTATCTGGCCACATTTTCACATTTCTGGGAATGCAGACACATGCAGATGCCAGCTACAGACAGAAAAGTCTTCATGTCCCATAAGAAGGGGTTCTTGAAGTCACAGGTGAGGACATGTGTGACTCAGTCCCACACCAGACAACTTTCTCACACTATAGAAGAGCACAGTCAGGTCCATCACGTAAATGTTGACATTATAAACAGCCCTCCACACACATACAATGTCCAAATCCAAGGAATCCCCATCACCCAGGTGTGTTCCTATCTGCCCCAGCCCCTCTCCTATTTTAGATCTTCCAGGTCTCACTTCTAGAAGCCATGAGAGACTCATCAGAGCCCTGGGCACTGTCACTGCCTGTGGAGGAACAAGAACAGGATCGGGTCAGAGCCCCCAGGGAAATGTGAGTAAAGGAGGAATTATCCAGTGGGTGAGCTGTCCCGTGGGCTCCCATCTACACTCCCCCAAAGTCTCAAGGATCAGACTTACGCCCTGTATATTACCTCCCACCTCTGTCCCACCACTTACAAGCAGCCTGAGCATAGCTTCCTCCTTTTTGACCTGTGGGAAAAAACAACTAATGAGAGGCAGGACATGAGGTCCTAGAGAACTAGTCCTGGATTACAGGGACGTTTCCAGAACTGTAACTGCAGACCCAGGGCAGGATCAGGAACCATGAGGAAAGCAGATGTGTGGACTGGTCTTTCTCTCCTCTTGGGTGTCAGTCTCAGCAGGGACTTTCCCTCTGACTGCTGAGAACGGACACCTCAGAATCATCACTGTGGGAATATTCTTCTTCATTCTCTCATAGTTTTATACAAGTGTAGCTAAGAGACCCCAGGCTGGATACATACATGTGTGAAGAGGGGCTTCATGGTACCAGGGAAGGGGAGAGGGAAAATTGCTACCTGGGGCCGGGACACCCCGAGTGGGACAAGAGCCCTCAGACCCGTGCCCCTTCCCTACCTGAGCTCTTCTTCTTCCAGATCAGAATTCCAACCACCACAGGTACTATAGCTCCAAGGAGAACCAGGCCAGCCATAATTTCCACGATGGGGATGGTGGACTCTGAAGGTGGCTCTGAAAAAGGAAGGGAGGGTCAGGGGCCTGACCCTAAGCCTCAGCCCTGAACCTGCTGGAGGAGCTCAGAAGGGTCCCTGCTTTCCCTGAGAAGAGACCCCACCCTCATCCCCAGCCTTACCCCATCTCAGAGTGAGGGGCTCAGACAGCCCCTCGTGCTGCACAAGGCACATGTATCTCTGCTCTTCTCCAGAAGGCACCACCACAGCTGCCCACTTCTGGAAGGTTCCATCCCCTGCAGGCCTGGTCTCCACAAACTCCATGTCCTGGGTCTGGTCCTCCCCCTCCCGCTGCCAGGTCAGTGTGATCTCCGCCGGGTAGAAGCCCAGGGCCCAGCACCTCAGTGTGACCTCACGGTCAGAGATGGGGTGGTGGGTCACCTGTGTCTTTGGGGGGTCTGTGGGAAAATCAGAAACTTTAGGACTTTCCAATAACGCTCATGGACATTTAAGGACTGTTCATGTGACCAGAAGGGACAGGTCAGTTTTGGTTGACAAGGCAGTGCAAATCCCAGACCCCAGACTGGATTCAGAGACACAGGAATAGACCTATTCTTTGGATATTCTAGGATCAGGGTGAGAAAGTCAGGGTAGGAGGCTGCAGGTTTCTTAGTGGGAGGTCAGGAACTTCTAGACCTGTCCTGAGTTGAGGCCAAGTGGCGAAGCAAAGTTGGAGTCAAACCTCCAAAGACAATAGGTGTGGGGCAGAGAACAGGGCCCAGGTTGTTCCCAAGGCTGCCAGGGTCAAAGAGAACTTGTAAACTAAAATTGTGGAACTGTAACCTATACCAAACTCTGAAATCTGTTCTAAAACTAATAGTTGTGGTGTGTTTTGAAATTTGGTTTTTTTTTGTTGTTGTTTGTTTGTTTTTTTTGTATATTTGTTGTGTTTCACAATTTAAAAAAAGGGAACTGTTGACCAGTTACTTTCCGGATCCTCTCCTTCCACCCCTGTACAGGCTGGATCCTTTCATTGTACCTGACAGAGGTTAGGCCTTCTGGACGAATCCCTGTCTGGTTCAAGGTCTGGAAATCGGGGCTGACTCCTCCCTCTCTGGACTCAAAGCAGGAATGGATTCTGGCATCAATCTTATTTCTTCCCGCTGTGGGACGCCAGCCTTGGTCGCAGTCCCAGCCCGAGGGAGACCTGGGAGGCGCCCCGCAGCCCCTGGTACCTGTGCGCTGCAGCGTCTCCTTCCCGTTCTCCAAGTGTCTCTGGAGCCACTCCACGCACGTGCCCTCCAGGTAGGCCCTGCGGTGATCCGCACACCTGCCCGCCTCCCACTTGCGCCGGGTGATCTGAGCCGCCGTGTCCGCCGCCGTCCAGGAGCGCAGGTCCTCGTTCAGGGCGATGTAATCGTGGCCGTCATAAGCGTACTGAGAGTATCCGCGGAGGAGGAGCCCGTCGGGCCCCATGACGCAGCCATACATACTCTGGTAGGTGTGAGAACCTGGCCCCGCCCCCAAGGTCAACCCTGCCCACTTTCTCCGCTCCCTCCCCGAGCCCTGGGCAGAGATATTCGGAGTCCCCTTGGGTCTAAACTGAAGTTAAACCCAGTAACTTCCTTCCCGCTCCGCGCGCTACGAGAGACTGAAGGCTCCTGCAGCCTCGGGTGAAACTCGCTCCCGGGGACTCGGGGTGACCCTAGCTAGTCCGTGGGGGATCTCGAGCTAGTGTCCTGCGCCCGGGGTCCAGCGTCGCTCACCGGCATCGCTCTGGTTGTAGTAGCCCCGCAGGTTTTGCAGGGCCACTTGGTAATTTTGTGCGTTCTGCTTTGAGATCTCCGTCTCCCGCTCCCAATACTCCGGCCCCTCCTGTTCCACCCACGCCGCCCGCGGCTGCATGCTGGGATTCGCCGCGTCGCTGTCGAACCGCACGAACTGCGTGTCGTCCACGTAGCCGACGGTGATGAAGCGGGAATCCCCGCGGTCGGGCCGGGACACCACGGTGCGAAGATAACTCAGGGAGTGGGGGCCTGGAGACCGGGAGGAAGTGAGACCGGCCCGACCCTCCCCCCGCGGCTTCCCCGGCTCCTGCGCCCCCGTGGGCGGGCCCCTCGCTCTCCCTCCCCGGGGGCATTTCCCCCCCGACCCCGCACTCACCCGCCCGGGTCTGGGTCAGGGCCAGGGCCCCCGAGAGCAGCAGGAGGAGGGCTCGCGGCGCCATGGCCGGGGTCCCCAGGTCTGGGGAGGATCTGAGTGCGGGCGGGTCCGCGGGGACTTTATAACCGGGAGCCGCGGGGACGCTGATTGGCTTCTCCAGGAGCCGGAGCCGCAATGGGAGTGAGCCCTGGGGCCGCGTCACGAGTGTCCGGGCAGGAGGACCTGACACAGATTGTGAGAGGGAAAGTGGAACTCGGGGAGATGGGGGATCCCCAGCCCTCGGCCTCCCCACCCCACATACCAACCTCGGGGCGAAACCTGGGACCTGGGACTTGCCCTAACCCTCTCACTCTGCACATTCACCCCAAAGGTATTTTTTTATATGTGGGTTACTGCTGTTTATATTTGCCACATAAGAAATTAAAAATAGAAATTAAAATCTTTAATTCCTTTAGAATAATGTTAATACTAATAGCCCATTACACGTTAACTTTCCAAAAGTAGACAATGTAAAGAGAAGTGTGGATCATTTTATGTATTTTCAAATCTTTCTACTCTAAATAGAGCCTCCCTGCACTGTCATATCACATTAAATTTGCTATTTTGATTTCAACAGATATTCAGCCTCACACAAGTAAATTCTTTGGAAAAGAGTATTTTTAAGAGTCTTCTCAGGTGAGGAGTGACATTCATCTTGGATACTATACTAAAAGTACACAAATGGTAGTTTTCTACACTTATGTTGTAGTCTGAAATCTTATTGTTGAACATTCATATTGTTACACTAACATCCTTAGATCTGTTTTTGCACATTGAATGGATTCTGTTCTAAGGCATGATCAGCTTAAAGTACTTCATTAGTTCACTGGGTTATGTGATCTCTCACTATTGACAGATTTCATTACATATTTCCATAAGTTCATACTTGTTACAACTAACACAGATCTCACCGTAAAAAGTGTAAGTATTGGAAAGCTGTCAAGCTTAAGGTGATGGATTCTAGTTTTCCAAAATTTTAATTTTCTCTTGAAATCGTACCTTTTATTGTTGGCAACAAATACTCTGTACATTTCCTTGAGGTGACAGACTCACACTGTCTATTTTCAAGAAAATGTCTGCCCAGGATCCAAATCCAAATTGTCTTAATCTCTCTGTCATTGATACTCTCAAATAAAAATGGTTTTCTATTAAAAAGTCAGTTCAGTTCACACAAACTGTTTTCTTTTGGACAAATGTGGTACTGTGGAATGTGGCAGAAGTGCTTTTATGTGTACTTTGCACTTCATATAGTAGAACATTAAAAACATGTGGACTGAAGGATGGTAATTTAATAAAGTGAATGCTATATACTGTTTGTTTTCCTCTTTTTAGTTCTGACTGTGCAAGCCCCAGGGCTCAGGGCAGGTGGGCTGGGCTTTCAAAGACATGGTTTAGGCCTCAGCCCCCACCCAGGGACCCCAGGATGTCAACATCTGTTTGTGAGGTGCCAGAAACCTCATCACTCGTGTCCGAGTCTCTAACTCCAGCTGGGCGGGGAAAGCAAAACCTCAGCCTATGAACTTGTCCCCTGAGACAGGCAGGAACCAAACAAAGCAAACAAGCAGGTAACACGGAAATAGGAAAGAGAAAGAGCTTAAGGTTATGCTGTGGTGTAAGGAAAAGATAAATTTGTCATCTGTTTTGTTCAACTGACGTTGCCATTGCATGCAACTGTTGCTTCCTATGAAACGGAGCTCGAACGATATTAAGAAATGACGAGAAAGAAAGAAAGACAGACGGGATCAGAGGGTCTGAAGCTTAGCAATAACAGACAACAGACAACTTTATTCTTAACTAGTTCCTGCTTATATAGTGCAGGGTTTAGGTGACTAAAAGCATGCATACATTTTGTGAAAAAACAGAGTGCCTACTTGTCAGTATATTACTCCCTCATACAAGAGATAGCTAACAAGATCTTGGGACTTAAGAAAAAACAAACATCCTTTCCCTCTCAGACTGTCCTCCAATTAAGCAGATAGCAGTCTTCACAGTTTATTGCCGATGCCACTCCGAAGCCAGTTGCTCCCAATAAATTCCGCAGGTTTTCCATTAACCCTGGCTCCTACATTCAACCGATATTGTTATTGCATGACCTTTGTAAGAAACACTTGAAATGTGGACTCTAGCTGGGAGGACTGGCTAACGACCCGCAAGGAGGTGTACTTTGATAAAGATATTTATGTCCCAGGAAGTTTCTTCGGTCCCTAGCCAGTTCCCAGAGTAACAAACGGCCTGTTCATGAAAGCTAATTGGACTTTGGCCACTTCGTGTAAAGATATCATAAAAACTGCTTGCAGGCAGTTAGAGAGAAAGGAGAAACTTAGGAGAAAGAAAAAGAAGAAAGAGAGAGGAGAATCTTAGGAGAAAGAATCTTATCTGGGAAAAGAATGCTTTGCTGTGGATTTTTACTAAGAAGACTCTGAATGCTGTGTCCAAGATTGCTATGGATTTTTACTAATGAGACTTGGAATGCTGCTTCTGAAATTTCCCAGCACTCCTCTTCAGGTGTTGGTGTCATCTTACCTGGTGATGTGAAGATGCCTTATTTTTGAAAGCTCTTTTAATTACTTTCCTAATAAAATCTGTTTTTATATCACTGAAGTCTGTGTTGTCCGTGAATCTGAACCTATAAATTAAGTGGCCACAAATACCACATTGCCTTTTGTGTGACATGTGGGTATGGGGATGGAGGGACAGCAAAGAAACACAGAGGAAGTGGGGAAACATGGCAGAAACAGCCAAGGACTCCTGAAGAGGGCAGGCAGGTGAGCCCTGGTGGGCGGTGTGCAGGGGCTGGAAGGCTGGCTCCAGGGGAGAAGGAGGGTTCAGCTCTCTTCAGAAAGGACGTTTTAAAGTGAAACTGAGATTTTTTTCTTACGTTGAAATATAACATATATACCAAAAAGCACTAAATTTCAAAGCACATCACAACAACTAGTTGTAGAGCAGATTTCAGGTTTAGTATGGATTACAGTTCCACAATTTCAGGTTTTTTCTTCTAGCTGCTCGAGGACACTGGAAACTAAAAGAAAGCTCAATATAGTGATTCAGCAGTCATGCTCATTTGTTAAGTCCTATCTTCTCTGTTATAACTCCACCCTCTCCTTTGATCTTTCTCCAACTCCTTATGTGTATTTGGGCTCTGCCCATTCTAACTTTTTCATGTTGAAAGGGGTTGTCAATAATCTGGGTAGGGGAATGGAACTAGTTGATGTTCTGGAGAGGCTGGCCTCTCTGCATTTCAGGATATATCTGGCCTAAGAACCTGTGCTGGTTTGAAACTGTAATGTACCCCAGAAAAGTCATGTTCTTTAATCCTCATTCAACATTGCTGAGTGGGATATTTTTTATGTTTCCATGGAGATGGGACCCACCCATTCAAGGTGGAGATTGCTTACTGGAGCCCTCTAAGAGAGTACCATTTTGGAAAAAGCTTTAGAGCTAACAGGACCCACAAAGCCAAAGAACTTTGGAGATTCCAGAAGGAAATGCCACCTGTGAAGTCTTATGAAATGAGGAGAGAAAGCCAGCAGTGTTTGCCATGTGCCTTCCCAGCTGAAAGAAAAACCTTGAATGTCATCCTTTCTTTCTTTGCAGTTAAAGTATCCTTACCTGGATGCCTTAGTTTGGACATTTTCATGGCCTTAGGACTATAAACTTGCAACTTAATAAATTCCCTGTTTGAAAGTCATTGTGTTTCTGGTATATTGCATTCCGGCAGCTTTAGCAAACTAAAACAAACCCATCTGGATTTTTGTAGGTTTCTGGAAACTAATCATTGTGCATGGAACTTTTGTAGTATCTCAGAGCCCTAGATGTTCTTTAGGGTTGGAAGGAATGGTTTTGATAGGGGGTTAGCAAACCATGGTCTTAATAGTAATATCTAGCTGAAACTTGCCTAACAGTAGTCTCCAGAAAAGCCTCTTGACTCTATCTGAACTCACTCAACCACTGATGCCTAATTTTATTACAAGTCTTTCCCCCTATTTTTTCAAGCAAACATTGTGGATCCCATGGTGCCAGGGAGACTTTCACTCCTGGATGTCATGTACCACGTAGCAGGTAGAGTAATGATTTCACTTGCAGAGTTGGTCATACAGAGGCCACGTCTGAACAACAAAAAAAGGTCCTCTGGAAGTAACTCTTAGGCATACCTATAGGTAGTCTTAGCTTCTCCACTACAGAAATAAGCTTCACAAAAACCTCAAGATCAAGGGCTTGGCTATTGACTTGGGAGTCCCTAATGTTTGAGACAATATCAAGGGTTTCCCCTGTGGTAAAGCTTAATAGTTCCATATTTTCTATCCCATCCCTCAAAGGGCTTCTCCTATACTTTTTAATTATCTGCTCAGCATACTCTGAGATATATCTGAGATTTTGGACTCCATGTGTTTGAGTTTAAATGATCTATTCAGAGAAGTTGAATTAGATTATGGATACAGAAAATTTAGCTTTCAAGAAAATAAAACTCTTTTCCTTTCATGTCATATAGCAGGTGAAGTTCTAAAATACAGACATGTCCTTACCTCTTGTGCTAGTTTGAAAGCTCACAGAATACCAGAAATGGAAGGGCTTTTATAAAGGGAAATTTAATAGGTTACAAGCTTTTCAGTTCTAAGGAAGTGAAATGTTCAAATTAACAGGTAACAAGAGGTTACCCTCACTCAAGGAAGCCCAATGGGTCAGGGACAGCTCTGTCAGCTGGTTAGTCATGTCGCTGACATGTACTGGTCCCTTGCTTCTGGGCTCTGCTGCTTTCAGCCTCTTTTCCTGGGGGGTTTGCTCACTTTACTTCTCCATGAATGACTTTCATCTCTTGGCTTCTCTTGGCTCTCTCCATGTTCAGGAGATCCTGAACATCTCATTGCAATGTTTGCTGGGCAACAAGCATCTCTAAACATCCGTGTCTCTGTTCTCCATGTGCACGCATCTGCGTCAGCTCTGCCGTGAAGTTTCTGTCAGCTCTGAAGCTCCTGTCATTTCTGACTCTCTCCAAAATGTTTCGTCTTTTAAAGGATTCCAGTGAACTGATCAAGGCCCACCTGGAATGCATGCAGTCACCTCTCCAGCTAATCAAAAGATTACACCCACAATTGGGTGTGTCACATCTCCATGGAGATAATCTAATTGAAAGCTTCCAACCTGCAGTATTGAATTAGGATGAAAAGAAAGAGCTGCTCCCACAAGATTGGATCAGGACTTAAACATGACTTTTCTGTGGTACATAATGGATTCAAACCAGCACACCCATGAATTCTGATTTACCTTAGTCTCAACCCAATCAGCTTCATTCTTATCTCTTGTTGAAGCCTGATCTCTTTTTCACATTTTTTTCTACCAGTTGAATGTGGCAATGCTGACTTTCAGACCTACAAAATTCCTACTCTGAGTCTTAGGTGTTACATAGGTACCCAAAGTTCCAAGGAAATCCAGGTTATACATACATGGCACAGCCTCTCAAAATCTAGAAATAACAATGACAGCTCCAGAATAAATGTGACTGTTAGAAAAGTGTACAATCTAGGGCTCTAGTTTCTTATAATTATTTTCTAAAAGAGACCATACAATATTTGCTCTTTTGTTTCTGGCTTATTTTGCATCATATAATGCACACACACACACACATGCACACACCCAAGGTGAAACTGAGTTTTTCATTCTCAAAATTTTTAATGTTTTGGAGTGAAGAAGGATTTTCTAAGCATGACCCTTAGATAAGAAACTGTGAAGAAAAACTAATAACTAAAAACTAATAACAAAACCTCACAAATATACAAATGTATTCCATAATCAAAATCAAAGACAACAAAAACTGTTAAAGGGTAACATATCTCAGAGCACTGCAGCCAAAAACAATCAGAAAACATGTAGTTGAAGTTGGATTTTTCACTCATTGTAGCAACGAGAAAGCACACCGCAGGAATCCATGGGGCATCGCAGCAGGTGGGTGTTAGAAAGGACTACAGTGGATCTGGGGTTTCCCTGTGTGCTTGTGAGGAGAGTCTAAGGAAGCAGTGGTTCTCTTGAGCTTGTCACTGTCAGGTAATGGGGACAATCCTATGACTGGGCAGTCCATCTGTACATCTGCTCTGTGTGGCAGACAGACTAGAACAAGGAGAAAGCTGTAACTGGTAAAGGAGCAGCAGTCATTCATCTCAGCCAGAAGAGGATGTTTAGTACTTTGTGAGTTGTACAGTGCTTTGTTCTGTCTGTACGTACATAAAATTACGAAATGGTCTTCTCATGTCTCACTGCATCACGTCTCAGAGGGTCCTCAGTGATGTTGTGAGATGGTTGCATCCAACAGGAGAACAACGTAGCCTCACTGTGAGCACCAGGCCAGCTTCTAACAATGCTGAAGCCTGTGTCAGAACAGTTTCCAGTTCTCAGGGCTGCTTGTTTTCTTACTCAACTTCAATATTTCAAAATATTTACATCCAATTTGGAAAATGATTAAAGAATATATTAGAAACAAGTTGGAGAAAAAGACAAATGTCAAATAAATATATTAATATTAAATAAATATGACCAAAATAAGAACGCTGAATAAGAAATGGAAATAAAAATTAAAATCTACCAGCGTGGAAACGATGAAGAAGATGCGATGGGAGTATTGGCCAG
>PVIY010051677.1:0-15569 GCA_004026745.1 Myrmecophaga tridactyla | reverse complement strand
ATAGAAGTGAAGATGGTTCACTAGTGAATGTGTAAGTAATATTACCATATTGAAGGTGAACATCATTGAAAGGGGTTGTATTGACCTATGTGTTCCACTGATTAATACTACAATTATAAATAAGTTCTTGCATGATCTACTTCCAAGGTATGAATCTTGTACAAAGAGTGTATAAGTTCTGGGTATTGGGGGAAACCTGATCTTGCACGCTATGTGCTATGTTTAATAGGAAAACATCAACAGTAGCACAGCCACAACAGGGGTAAATAATGGGGGTAAGGACAAGAGTTAAGGGAAGGTTTAGATTTTCTATTTGGTGAGGGTGTGCTTCTTGGTTATCTTTCTCTTGGGAACAATGAAATTATCTAAAATTGAGAGTGTTGATGGATTGTGGACTTTGTACATTATATATGGTGCCTAATGAATGCAGGTGGCTGAAGGATGCATTGACTGATAAGTAGATTGGTGAATGATGGTGTATACATATGATCAAAGATTGTGCTGCTGAGAAAGGAATGAAATTGTGATGCACACAACATTGCAAATGAACCTGTGGGCCAGTTGGTGAGGCAAAATAAACCAGGAAAAAGAGGAATTATTGAATTGTCTCTTTTAGAAAATGCTTATGGGAAAACAGGGGCCTAGATTGTAAGCTTGTATAGCAGTCACATTTAGTCCAGAGTGGTAATTATTATTTCAGGATTTTGAGAGGCTGTTTTATACATGTATAACTTGGTATTTAGAGACAAGAATGAAACAAATCAGGCCATGATTAAGGTAATTCAGAACACAAGGGTAAGGAAGACAATGTCTATATTGTAGACCCTCACCTACTCTTTGAGACCAAAGGAAGAAAGATTTATTTTGTCCAGAACCTAAATTTTCTATAGCACATAATCTAACTCAACCTGCTGTATAGGTCATTTAAACAATTCAAGCACAGGGATCTCAGAATAAGAATGAGGGCCTTTAATCCCATATGGCTTAATGTAATGCCTGGATACATCTCAGAATATATTAAGCAGATAATCAAAAAGTACTGACAAAGTTCCTTGAGGTATGGGGCAAAAAAATATGCAACTATTAAACTTCACTACAAGGGAAACCTCTGATACTGTCAAACATCAGGGACACCCAAATCAATAGTCCAATCCTTTGATCTTGAGGCTTGCTCTTGTGAAGCTTATGTATATAGTAGAGAAGCTGAGTCTACTGATGGGTATGCCTAAGAGTTACTTCTGGAGGATCTCTTTTGTTGCTCAGATGTGCCCTCACTCTCTCTAAGCCCAACTCTGTAAGTGAAACCATTGTCCTTGCATTTATGTGGGACACTATATCCAGGGGTGAAAGTGTCTCTAGCAGCATGGGAGATGACTCCAAGGGATGAGTCTGGCTCTGGCACCATGGAATCAACAATGTCATCCTGACCAAAAGGGGTAAAAGAAGTGCAACAAATAAGGTATCAGTGCTGAGAGAGTTCAAAGGGCCGACTGCTACTCTGGAGATTGCTCTTATGCAAGCTTCAGTTAGACATTGCTCCACATCATATCTTGCCAAACTCTATCCAAAACCATTCCAGTCAATGTTAAAGAACACCTAGGGCAATATATAAGATTATACAAAGGCTCCATGCATCAGGGTAACTTTCAACCCTGATAGGTTGAATCCTACAACCTCCAGATGGGCCCCTGGACCAGATAAGTCTTGAAACCTAGAGTGGCCAATCTCTCTACTCCATATTATTAGCAGCCCCTTCCAACACAAAAAACAACGAGTATAGCCCAAATACCCCTAAAGAGTGGGAGAAAGATCAAAAGTGATGGTGGAGTTAGCAGAGAAAGTCAGGTTTAACAAATGAGTATGATGGCTGAATCATTATATTGATTTTATTTTAGCCTCCAGTATCTTAGAGCAGCTAGAAGTAAAAATGCAAAATTGTGGAATTGTAACCCATTTCAAACTCTGAGATCTGTTCTACAACTAATTGTTGTTCTGTGCTTTGAAATTAATCACTTTTTTGTATATATGTTAGTTTTCCCAAGAAAGATAAAAAAGTCATTTGTGATGATAAAAACATGTATATTCCTTCTAGTCTCCAATTTCTGGAGTAGCTAGAAGGAAAAATCTGAGATGAAGTTACGGTGGCCCATGACAAACTCTGGGATCTGTGCTGTAACTACTTGTTGAAGAATGCTTTGAAAATATTGATTTTTCTTTTTTCTTTTGTATATATGTTATAGTATACAATAAAAAAGTTCTAAAATGTATTACATTAAGGGGTAAAAAAAAGACATTGTCTGTATTTTAGAACTCCACCTACTCTTTGAGACAAAAGGAAGAAAGGTTTATTTTGTCCAGAACCCAAATTTTCTGTAGCATATAATCTATCTCAACCTGTCTGGATAGACCATTTAAGCAATCCAAACACAGGGAGCCCAGAATAAGGATGAGAGCCTTTAATCTTGTATAGCTTAATGTAAGCCTGGATATACCCCAAAGTATATTAAACAGATAACCAAAACATATAGACAAAGTCCCTTGAGGGATGGGAGAAAAAATATTCAACTATTAAACTTTACCACCAGGTAAATGCCTGATACTGTGCCAAATATTAGGGATACCAAAATCAATAGGCCAAGCCTTTGAACTTGAGGCTTGCTTTTGTGAAGCTTATGTATGTAGTGGAGAAGCTTAGCCTATTTATAGGTCTGCCTAATGGTCACCTCTACAGGACCTCTTTTGCTGCTCAGATATGGCCTCTCTCTGTCTAAGCCCAATTCCACAAGTGAAACCATTGCCCACCCCCTCATGTGGAACATGATATCCAGGGATGAAAGTCTGCCTAGTGGCATGGGACATGACCCCTAGGGATGAGCCTGGTCCTGGAACCTTAGGATCAACAACACCATCCTGATCTAAAGGGGCAAAAGAAGTGTAACAAATAAGGTATCAGTGGCTGAGAGAGTTCAAATAGAATGAGAGGCTACTCTTACACAAGATTCTGTCAGACATTGCCACCTATCATAGATTGCCAAACCCCAACCAAAACCATTCCTGTTTGTCCTAAAAAAATACCTATGGCATTATATAATATTCTACAAAGGTTCCATGCCTTAAGATAACTTTCCAGAAACCTATAACTTCTATGTGTCCCTGGACCAGATAAGTCCTGAAATGCAGAGGGGCCAGCCTCTCCAGAACATCAACTTGTTCCATCCTCCTATCCTGTGTTATTGACAGCCCCTTCCAACATGAATAAGTTAGAATGGGCATACTCCAAATACCCCTAAACAGTGGGAGAAAGATCAAAGTTGATGGTGGAGTTATACAGAGAAGGTAAGATTTAACAAATGAGTATGACTGCTGAATCATTATATTGATATTTCTTTTGGTGTTCAATATTTTGGCACAGCCTGAAGAAAAAATGAAAAATTGTACAACTGTAACCCATATCAAACTTTAAAATCTGTTCTTTAACTACTTCTTAAAATGTAGTCAGAAATTTATTGCTCTTTTTCTATATATCTTATATTTTACAATAAAAGAAATTTAAAAAATGCAATACAATAACAAAAGTTTATGAAATTCAGTAAAGATAACAGGTATGCTGCAGCTTCAGTTGACTGGCCATAATGTGCAGCATGGTTATCTATGACCGATCATCTGGAGAAAGACAGAAATTCACAAATTGTAGGAAAAGTTACAGTTAGAAAGAGATATGTGGCTTTCCACCTCTGCTTTAGTGATAGGCTTTCCAGAGCAATTAGATAAGAAAAATTAGGTATAGAAGTGCTGGCCTGTCATTTTTTAAATCAGGAGGATTGAGAAAAGTCCTGGACAAAGGTTAAAGCTATATTAGCTAAAAAAGATTAGGATCCAAAACCTTGGACTCCCTGGGAGGACATCAAGAAATTATTGATACAATTTAAAAACTAAAAAAGTGCAAGTTGCCATACTAGTTCAAAGTACCTTTAATATCCCTGTTTGACCAGTAAATAAAACTATGGTTATAAGGGAATACTCTGCCAGGGAATTAATTGAATTGGGAAAATTTCTGTACCTTGACAAGAGGAAGCAAATTCTTTAGCCTATATACTCCCAATATGTCCCACAACTGCTGAGAAGGCTGCCTTATGATTACATTTAAAAAGGATGGCCACAGAGGAGCAGTGATGGCATGGCAAATGGCAAGAGCATTGGGAATCCCTCTCAAATATACTGATTTGATAAGTGTTATCTAAGACCAGAAAGCTTGTTCCCAGTTTTGCCCTCATTCAGTGCCTTATAGTAGTGGGCATATACATAAAGCTAATATGCCTTTAAAGGACTTAACAAAGCTGAAAAGACAGAATAATTTCTTGAATTTCAAAATTCATGTGAAATTATATATTTTTTTAGGGGCACTGTAATATCTAGGTATGGCATTAATTATTGTCAAAAGATTGTATATTACTGTTTCAAAATACTTTGAATAAAGTGTTTAAGTATTTAGCATTATTCTGACATTTGATTTTAATGGAATTTTATTGAGATATATTCACATGCCTATAATCATTCAAAGTGTACAAGCAATGGTTCACAGTATCATCATATAATTGTACAGTCATTACCATATTTTTTGCACATTTTCTATACTCCAAAAAATAAAAATAAGAATAAGAATAAAAATAAGAAAGAACACCCAGAACAGCCCATACCCTTTATCCCCCTATTATTTATTTATTTTCTGACTTTATTTTCTTACTCATCTGTACACACACTGGACAAAGGGAGTGTCAATCACAATGTCTTCACAATCACATGCTCAAACCAAAAAACCATATAGCCACACAATCATCTTCAAGAATCAAGACCACTGAACCACAGTTCAACAGTTTTATGTATTTCCTTTTAGCCATTCCAATGCACCAAAACCCAAAAAGGGACATCTGCATATTGCATAAGTACAGCCTTCAAAATGACCTCTCAACTGTATTGGAAATATCTCAGCCACTGAAACTTTATTTTGTTTCATTTCTCTCCCCCCTTTTGGTCAAGAAGGCTTTTCAATTCCACGATGCCAAGTCCAGTCTCATCTTGACAGTTACATCCTATATTGCCAGGGAGATTTACATCCCTGGGAGTCATGTCACATGTAGGGGGGAGGACAGTGAGTTTACCTGCAGAGTTGGCTTAGAGAGAGGTGTGACATCTGAGTGACAAAAGAGGTTCTCACGGGGTGACCCTTAGGCATAATTTTAAGTCAGCTTGGCTTCTCCTTTGCAGCAGTAAATTTCATAAGGGTAAGCCCCAAGATCGAGGGCTTGGTCTGTAAAATTGGTAGTCCACTGCTTGGGAGAATATCAGGAATTCTCAGGGAAGAAGTTTATTATTTCCACATTTCCCCCAGTCTCTCAAGGGAACTTTGCAAATGCTTTTTATTTGCTGCTCAGATTACTCTGGGATGTATCAGGGCATCACACTAACTTGCAGAAACAAACAAGATCCCACTCCCTAGTAACAATACCATACAATTATGGTGTTCAAAAAAATAAACTGACCATACAGATTAAATTAGATAGCATGCTACTGAAAGTATAAATTTTGCACCAAACAAACATCTCTTCCTTTCATCTCACACAGAATTTGAAGTTTAAAATGCAGTCAAATATAATTGTTCACCTTTTAGTCTGATTTATCTTAACCTTAACTACATAAGCTTCATTCATATCTCTAATTGAAGTCTGATCTCTTTTTCAACTTTTTTAGCAGTTGCTGTATGAGGTAGTGCTGACTTTCATAGCTGCAGAACTCTAGCTCAAAGTCTCAGGTAATAAAGAGAACAAAAGTTCCAGGGAACAATCAGGTTAAGCACAAAGAGCTCAGCATCTCAGAATTCAGAATAACCATTACCACTCAAGAATAGAGGTTGATTGTTGTAAGATTCTACAATCTAGGAACCTTTACAGCAAGCCTTCACTGGATAACTATGCTCTCAAATTTACTTCTCAAAATTTGCACATTATAGTTAGCCCATATTAGTGAGGCATTATATTTGTCTTTTTGTTTTGTATTTCATCCAACATACTGTCCTCAAGGTTCATTCACCTAGTTGCATACCTCAGAACTTCTTTCCTTTTTGCAGCTGCTCAATATTCCATTGCATGTTGTGCTGGTTTGAAAGGATGCACGCCCCCTAGGAAAGCCATGTTTTAATCAAAATCCCATTTCATAAAGGTAGAATAATCCCTATTCAATACTATATGTTTGAAACTGTAATCAGATCATCTCCCTGGATGATGTGACTTAGTCGAGTGGTTGCTAAATTTGATTAGGTGATGACATGTCTCCACCCATTTGGGTGGGTCTTGATTGGTTTATTGGAGTCCTATAAAAGAGGAAACATTTTGGAGAAAAGAGATTCAGAGAGAGCAGAGCAGAATGACATAGCCACGAGGAGCACAGTCCACCAGCCAGCGACCTTTGGAGATGCATTAGTGGCATTTTTTTCTACATAACATCCTGTGCTGGTTTGAAACTGTTATGTACCACAGAAAAGCCATGTTCTTTAATTCTAATTCAATATTGTTGAGTGGGATCTTTTTTATTGTTTCCATAGAAATGTAACCCACCCAATTGTGAATGGTAGATTTTGATTAGTTAGTTTCCATGGAGATGTGTTTCCAACCAGTCAAGATGGGGTTGCTTGCTGGAGTCCTTTAAAAGAGAATCATTTTGGTAAGAGCTTTAGTGCCAATAAAGCCCACACAGCCAGAGACCTTTAGAGATGCAGAAAAAAATGCTGATTGGAATCTTTATGAAATAAAGAGCCAAGGGAGAAAGCTAGCAGATGTTGCCATGTACCTTTCCAGCTGACAGAGGTATTCTGGACCAATTGGCCTTCCTTGAACCAAAATATCTTTCTCTGGATGCCCTAGTTTGGACATTTGAGTGGCCTTAGAACTGACTGTAAACTTGCAACTTAATTAATTACCATTTAAAAAGGCATTCCATTTCTGGCATATTACATTCTGGCAGCTTTAGCAAACTAAAACAGATTTTGGTACTGGAGAAGTGGAGTGCAGCTATGGTTTGCAGATACCAAACATGTTGAAATGGCTTTTTAAATGGATAAGGGGAAGATTCTGGAAAAATCATGAGAAGCTTGTCAGAGAAGGTCTAGAATGCTTTGAAGTGACTGCTGGTAGAAATGTGTACTCTAAAGATATCTCTGATAAGGTCTTAGACAGCAATGATGCACATAATATTCCAAACTGGAAGGAAGGTGATTCTTGTTTTAAAGTGGCAGAAAATTTAGCAAAATTGACTACTGGTTTTGGATGGCAGGCAGATTTTAAAAGGCATGGACTTGGATATTTAGCAGAAGAGATTTCCAAATTAAATGTGGAAAGTGCTACCTGGTTTCTCCTTGCAGCTTTTAGTGAAATGTGACAGGAAAGAGATCAGCTGAGAACTGAACTCTTGGGTACAAAGAAATCAGAAATTTATGGTCTGGAAAATTCTGGGCTTCCAGAAAGGGAGACCTCAGAGAATAGTGCCCCATGTGAGGATTTAACCAAACATGGAACCAGCAACAATTTCAGTGAAAGTCAAGATTGGAAATGGAGTAATCCAGGAAGGATTTGTGGAAAGTCTTATTGTCTGATGGTTATGATCCTTCCTACTACATAGAAAATCAACAAGAGTGCTTTGGGATCTGTATAAATGCAACCATTGCCTGTCTGGACTAAAATGAACAGAAAAGGGACACATTGAAGGAAAAGAGACTTCAAAGGCAGAGCCATGGAAGCTAAGGTCCAAAGCCAAGAAACCCCAGGCCAGGAGAATAGACCCACCCATGCACTTGAAGAGGGTGAGTTTACCCTAAAGGCAGAGGACAGAAGTTTCAGTGCCCCAGGTCTGAGACAGTGGAGTACATTCCTTGGGGATTGGGGAGAGCCTTGCTGCCACTACATTGTTATGAGAGGGTTGAGCATATGCCCTGGAGATGGCAGAGAATTCAGGTGTTTCCCCTATGCTTTTAGTGGGTGTAATTGACAAAAAAGTGGTCTCCCCAATGTCCTTCAAGGTTGCAATTCTCACTCCTGCATTTTGAGAGAGTCAGGCCACTGTGTAGATTCTTGGAGAGGGTTGGACTGCCACTTTCTAAAGCCCTGAAGATAAATGACTTTCAGACTTTGAAAGCTGATAGAGTTTCTCCTGCAGGTTTTTAGAACTGTTTGGTTCCAGTAACCCCTGTGTTCCTTCCAATTTGACCCTATGGAATTGGGATTATGTATCCTATGACTGATTGTCCCTCCATTGTATACTGGTAGCAGATGACTTGCTCTGAACTTCACAGGTCCTAAGTCAGAGGAGAATTTTGCCTTAGGACAGACAATACCTGTAGCTGACTTTGTTGAGATTTTGCACTGTTTCTGACATTGTACTGTATTTGTATTTTTACTGAAATGGTTTAAGGCTTTGTGATAGTGTGATGGAATGAATGTGTACTTCATTTAGAAAGTACATGTCTTTTGGGGATTGAAAAGGTGGAATGTGCTGGTTTGAAACTTCAGTACATTCTGAATTACTTTAACCCAAACCTGTTTGGCTTTATTCTTATCTCTAAATATCAGTATATATATATAACAGCCTTTCAAAATCCAGAAATAATCACCACTCCAGACTTAATGTGTCTGCTCTAAAAGCTTACAATCCAGTTCTGTTTTCTTATAAGCATTTCTAAAGGTGGCCATACCATTCTTATTCTTTTGTTTCTGGTGTATTTTGTCTCAACAAATGTCCCACATGTTCATTCACATCGTTGCATGCATCATGACTTTGTTCCTTTTTGTAGCAGTATAACCTTCGTTCATGAGTATACACCATCTGTTCTAGTTTGCTAGAGATGGATTGGCTTTTAATAAAAGGGGATTTATTTTGTAAGTTCTTCAGAGGAACGGCAGCTAACTTTCCACTGAGGTTCTTTCTTACGTGGGAAGACACAGGATGGTCTCTGCTGGCCTTTTCTCCAGGCCTCCAGGTTCCAACAACTTTCCCCGGGATGATTTCTTTCTTCATCTCCAAAGGCCTGGGCTGAGCTGTGAGTGCTGAGAGGAGATATGCCAAGCTGCTTTTTGCGGTGCTCCCTTAGGCTCTCTCATTTAAGCACCAGCCAATTAAGTCAAACATCATTCGTTGAAGCAGGCATGCCTCCTAGCCAATTGCAGACGTAATCAGTAACAGATGAGGTTCATGTACCATTGGCGCATGTCCACAGCAAAAAAACTAGGTACCTTCACCTGGCCAAGTTGACAACTGAATCTAACTACCACACCATCTTTTGCCAATCTACTTCTCTGTCACTGCAATCTACTTCTCCTTCAGCCACCTGCATTCATTGGGCATCATGTAGAGGACCCAAAGTCCATAGTCCATCAACATTCTCAATTTTAGATAATTTCACTGTTCCCAAGAGAAAGAAAACCAGTAAACACACCCTCGCCAAGTAGGAAATCTAAACCTCCTCTTAACTCTTGTCCTTCTCCCCCACTATTTACCTCTGCTGTTGCTGTGATAGTGCTGATGGTTTCTTTGGAACATAGCTCATAGCATGCAATAGCAGTTTTTCCTCTGTTCCCTGGACTTAAAAACTCTTTGTACAAGAATCACATCTTTGAAGTAATTCTTGTGAGAACTAATTCATGCTTCTAGTGTTAATCTGTGGGACAAGTAGGTCTATACAATCCCTTTCAATCTTGTTCATCTTCAATATGGTAATATTACTTACAGAACCACTAGAGAACCACCTCCACTCCTATCTATTCCCTTGCATCGGAGTTCAACCTCATTAGCTAATGGTTCACCCATCTCTAGCTTTTATGTATATCTAAGTCTCCTGTATTCTGTATTAAAAGCCTCTGATTATACCTTTATGCTGGTCAGAAAAGTGGAATCATACAGTATCTATCCTTTTGTGTCTGGCTAATTTCACTCAGCATTATGTCCTCAAGGCTCATCCATCTTGTTCTGTGCTTCAGGACATCATTTTTCCTTACTGCTGCATAATATTCCATGATATATATACACCACATTTTGTTGATCCACTCATCTGTTGGTGGACATTTGGTTTGTCTCTATCTTTTGGTGATTGTGAATAATACTGCTATGAACATCAGTGTGCAAATGTCTGTTTGTGTCATTGCTTTCAGCTCTTCTGAGTATTCACCAAATATTGTTGGGTCATAGGGCAACTCGATATTTAGTTTCCTAAGGAGCCACAAAACAGTCTTCCATAGTGGCTACACCATTACCCTTTCCCACCAGAAGTGTGTAAGTGTCCCAGTTTCTTCACATCCTCTCCAACATTTATAGTTTCCTGTTTGTTTAATAGCAGCCACTCTTATAGGTGTGAGGTGGTATCTCATTCTTGTCTTGATCTGTATTTCCTTTATAGCCACTGAAAATGAGCTTCTCTTAATGTGCTTTTGAACCATCTGTATTTGCTCTTCAAAAATATGCCTATTCATATCTTTAGCTCATTTTATAATTGGTTTCTTTGTTCTTTTGTTGTTGAGTTGTATGATTTCTTTGTATATACAGGAAAATCAAACCTTTGTCCAAAAAGAGATTTCCAAATATTTTCTCCCATTGAGTTGACTGCCTCTTCACCTTTTTGACAAAGCCTTTTGAGGTGCAGAAGCATTTGATTTTGAGGAGTTCCCATTTATCTAGTTTTTCTTTTGTTGCTTGTGCTTTGGCTGTCAAGTTTAGGGAGCTACCTGTTATTACTAAGCCTTGAAGATGTTTTCCTACATTTTCTTCTAGGAGTTTTATGGTACTGGCTCTTATATTTAGGTGTTTGATCTACTTGTATTTCATTTTTGTATAGGGTGGAAGGGAAGGGTCCTCTTTCATTCTTTTGGCTATTGATATCCAGTTCTTCCATGCCCAATTATTGAAAAGACTATTTTGTCCCAGTTCAGAGGATTTGGGGGCCTTGTCAAAAATCAGTTCACCATAGATTTGGTGGTCTGTTTCTGCACTCCTGATTCTATTCTATTGGTCAATGCTTCTGTCTTTGTGCCAGTACTATGCTGTTATGACCACTGTGGTTTTATAATAGGTGTTAAAGCCAGAGAGTGCTAATCCTCCCACTTCATTCTTCCCCTTTAGGATGCGTTTAGCTATTTGGGGTGTCTTTTCCTTTCAGATGAATTTGGTAATTAGCTTTTCCAAATCTTCAAAGTAGGTTGTTGGAATTTTGATTGATACTGTGTTGAATTTGTAGATCAATTTGGAGAGAATTGACATCTTAACTATATTTGGCCTTCCTATCCATGAGCAGGGAATGTCTTTCCACCTATTTAGATCTCCTTTGATTTCTTTTAACAATGTTACATAGTTTTTTGAATAGAAGTACATTATGTCCCTAGTTAAGTTCATTCCTAAGTACATTCCTAAGTACTTGATTCCTTTAGTTACTATTTTGGATGGAATTTTTTCCTTAACTGAGTCCTCAGCTAGGTCATTGCTTGTGCATAGAAATGTTACTGATTTTTGTACATTAATTTTACATCCTACCACTTTGCTGAATTTGTTGATTAGATCAAGTAGTTTTGCTGCAGATTTCTCAGGATCTTCCAAGTATAGTATTTTATCATCTGCAAACAATGAGAGTTTTACTTCTTCCTTTCCAATTTGGATGCCTTTTGTTTCTTTGTCCTGCCTGATTTTTCTAGCTAGAACTTCTAGCACAATGTTGAATAATAGTGGTGACAGTGGGCATCCTTGTCTTGTTCCTGATCTTAGGGGAAAGGCTTTCAGCCTCTCTCCATTGAGTACGATGCTGGCTATCAGTTTTTCATGTATTCCCTTTTTCATATTGAGGTAGTTACCTTTGATTCCTATCTTTTGGAGTGATTTTATCAGAAAAGGATGCTGGATTTTTTTTAATGCTATTTCAGCATGACTCGAGATGACCATATGATTTTCCCCTTTCATTTCGTTAATGTGCTGTATTACATAAATTGATTTTTTTTGTGTGTTGAACCATCCTTGTATTTCTGGTATAAAACCCCACTTGGTCTTGGTGTATAATTCCTTTAATGTGTTGAATTCAAGTCGCTAATATTTTATTGAGAATTTTTGCATCTATATTCATTAGGGAGATTGGCCTGTAGTTTTCCTTTCTTATAGCATCTTTACCCGGTTTGCATATTAAAATGCTATTAGCTTCATAGAATGAGTTAGGTAGAGTTCTTTTTTCCTCTTTTTTTTTGAAAAGTTGGAGGAGTATTCATGTTAGTTCTTTTTGGAATGTTTGATAAAATTCCCCAGTAGGTCTTTTTTGTAGGCTCTTCTTTGTAGGAAGATTTTTGATGATTGATTGACTCTCTTTGCTTGTGATTGGTTAGTTGAGATCATCTCTTTCTTCCTGAGTCAGTGTAGCTTGTTTGGGCATCTCCAGGAATTTGTCCGTTTCATCTAAGTTGTCTAGTTAGTTGGCATATAGTTGTTCATAATATCTTCTTATGATTTCTTTTATTTCTTCAGGGTCTGTCATAACACACCCCTTCTCATTTCTGGCTTTGTTTATTTGCACCCTTTCTCTTTTTTTCTTTGTCAATCTTGCTAGTGACCCATAAATTTTATTGATTTTATCACAGAACGAAGTTTTGGTTTCATTGATTCTTTCTCTTGTTCTTTTGTTCTCCCATTCATTTATCTCTGCCTTAATCTTTGTTATTTCTCTTCTCCTCTTTGCTTTGGGTTTAGTTTGCTGTTCTTTCTCAAGTTCCTCCAGGGGAGGAGTTAAGTCCTCAATTTTTGCTCTTTCTTGTTTTTTTTCTTGTTTTTTAATATAGGCATTTAGGGCAATAAATTTCCCTCTCAGCACAGCCTTTGCACATCCCATAAGTTCTGATAAGTTGTATTCTCATTTTCATTCATCTCTAGATAACTACTGATTTCTCTAGCAATTTCTTCTTTGATCCACTGGTTATTTAAGAGTATGTTACTTAACCTCCATACCTTTGTGAATCTTCTCATTCTTTGATGATTATTGAGATCCAGCTTCATTCTGTTGTGATCAGAGAAAGTGCTTTGAATAATTTCAGTGCTTTTAGATTTTGTTTTGTGCCCCAGTATATGATCTATCTTGGAAAATGTTCCATGAGCACTAAAGAAGAATTTATATCCTTGTGCTTTGGGGTGCAATGATCTATATATGTCTCTTAGGTCTAAGTCATTTAGCAAGTTAACTTCTCTATTTCCTTGTTGATCTGTCTGAGTGTTCTATCTATAGAGAAGAGTGGTGTATTGAAGTCTCCTACTATTATTGTTGAAACATCTATCACTCCCTTCTGTTTTATCAATGTCTGCCTCATGTATTTTGGAACTCCTTGATCGAGAGTGTAAACATTTATGATTGTTATATCTTCTTGGTGAATTGACCCTTTAATTAATATATAGTGTCCTTCTTTGTCTCTCATGATGTCTTTACATTTAAAGTCTCTTTTGTCCGATATGAGTATAGCTACTCTCACTTTCTTTTGGTTACAACTTGCATGGAAAATCTTTTTCCATCCTTTCACTTTTAATCTATTTGTATCCTTGTGTCTAAAATGAGTCTCTTGTAAGCAGCATATAACTGGATTATGTTTCTTAATCAATTCTGCCAATCGGCATATTTTAATTGGTAAGTTTAGTCCATTAACATTCAAAGTTATTACTGAAAAAGCATTTCTTAAAGTCACCATCTTATCTTTTTAATTTTGTTTGTCAGATCTATATATCCTTTCCCTCTTTCTATTTTTATCCTTTAAATTACCCTTAGTGGTACTCTTCAATTTTGTCCCCTCCTTTGGACCTCCCTCTCCTGTTGTTTTCTTTCAGTTGGCAGAACTCCTTTCAGTATTTCTTTTTTCTTTTTTTTTTTTAACATGGGCAGGCACCGGGAATCAAACCCGGGTCCTCGGGCATGGCAGGCAAGCATTCTTACCTGCTGAGCCACCGTGGCCCTCCCCTTTCAGTATTTCTTGTAGGGCCAGTCTCTTGTTGACAAATTCTTTCAGGACTTCTTTTGCTGTGAAAACTTTAATCTCTCCCTCAGTTTTGATGGATAATTCAACTGAGTACAGACTTCTTGGCTGGAAGTGTTTCTCTTTCAGAATCTTGAATATATCATACCACTGCCTTCTCACCTCCAGGTGCTAGTTGAGTAGTCTGAACTCAGTCTTATTTGTTTTCCCTTGTATGTAGTAGATTGTTTTTCTCTTGCTGCTTTCAAGATTTTCTGTTTCTCTTCAACATTTGACAGACTGATTAGTTGGTGTCTTGGGGAAGTCCTATTTGGATTTATGCTGTTTGGAGTTAACTGGGCTTCTCTGAGTTGTATATTCATGTCCTTTATGAGAGTTGGGAACGTTTCCCCCATTATATCCTCAACTACTCTTCTTAGCCCTTTACTCATCTCTTCTCCTTCTGGGACAGCAGTGATTCTTGTATTTGTGCACTTTGTTTTGCCTATCATTTCCCTGCAATACAATTCAAAATTTTTTATCTTATTTGCCATTTGTTGTTTTGAGTCTTCAAAGTCAATTACCCTGTCCTCCATATCACTTATTCTTTCTTCTGTCTTTTCAAATCTGCTGTTGTGTGCCTCTAGTATGTTTTTTATTTGGTCAACAGAGTCTTTAATCTCTGTAATATCTGCTATTTTTCTAGTTATTCTTTCAAAATCCTCTTTATGCTGTTCAACTATCTCCTTGATCTCCTTTATATCATTCATTATCCCACTTATTTTATTCAGTTGAGTTTATGAACATCTTTGATTAGTTATTCCAATGTCTGTGTCTCCTCTGGTGTTTTAATTTAGTCATTAGGCAGGGCTATATCTGTCTGCATTGTGATATGCTTAGTGATCTTCTGCTGTCTTTGTGGCATGCAAATATCTTGATTGATTTACTTTGGAAGTTGATTTCTCTCAGTAGTCTAAGACCATGTGTTTGTGGGATGGTTGTACAACAGGGAGCAGGGTATGGGATGAAGCACTCAGGGTAGTGATTTGTTTCAGGGCAGGTATAGGTTCAGGTTGCAGATGTTACACTGATGCTTGTGAATATGGGCACCCAGTGGCCAGGGAGGATGTAGCTGTGCGGGTGCACAAGTCTGTGGGGCTTAACCCTGGTGTGTGCTGGTCTAAAGTATGGGGCCCTTTATGCACAGGTGTAGAACTGTGGCAGCAGGTTACCATATTCCTTCGTGGATCAGGGGCAGATGTGACCTGGCTACATATGTCAGCACTTTCTCAGAGCTAGGAAGTGTTGTGGAGGGCAACGTGCATGCGTGGTTCTAAGATTGCTGTAAAGTGCAGTTCCCAGGACTGAATGGCATGAATTGGGGCCATTGCACAAGCTTGGGACTAGGAGTGCTGTGAACTTATGCTCAGAGCTCATGGGGGGTGAGTAGAGGCTGTGCAACACTATGGGCAGTGAGGCAGTTATAGCCTGGGTATGAAGGTTAGTGCCCACAGACTTGATGTGATGGCAACAGGCTGCCGGGAACAGGGAGGAGGAGGAGGTAGT
>PVIY010051676.1:0-15573 GCA_004026745.1 Myrmecophaga tridactyla | reverse complement strand
GGGCTTCCCTCGCCCACCCTGCACCCACCTTCCCTCTCAGAGCTACGTTTGGTTCAGGCTTCAACAGTGCTACCTCCTTGGAGAAGAACAGCTGGCTGAAGATTTGGGCCCTAGGATATAAACAATGACAAACGGGGGACAAACAGCTCTTAAGTCCTTTCCTTGCACATTGTTCGTAACCAGCCAAGAGCCCCTTTCAGAACCTCAGCATCTCTTCCCTCTGGGAGTTCATAGTCTACTAGCTGGCCTCCCCAGAGTCACTTGGGAGAATTGCTGATCTTTGTAAAATTAATCCCCACTGGAAAAAGCACTTGTTTGTGAAAGTGGCAGAGTCTGAGAATCTGCCCCCTGTGTCTTTTGGATTTGGCTCATATTTGCAGGCACTGGTTTCATTTCTCATCTCTTCTGGTCAGCACTAATAAGGCTGCTCTTTGACCCTTGGTTTTATACCCTCTAGAGGCTTGGTTTGAACCTTGGGTTTGTACTGTTCAGAGGATGACTACCTGTCTTTTTGAGGTGCCCCTTGGCCCTCCTTTTGCCTCAGGTGGACTTTGATATTTTACCCTCAAAATTTAATGAAAAGCAGTTGAAAGCAAGCTTAATTGTATCCACTTATATTACTGAATATAGCTTCTCCAGAGCTTTCCAGTTGAGTAGAGGCCCCGTCCCCCTGACCACTCTCCCAGGGCTGTGTGGTTTGTGTGCAGACACAGAACGTCAGAGCAGTAGCTGGGAAGCACCAGGGGCCTCACCTGGTGCCAGGCTGGTGAGTGGCAGAGCTAAGACTGTAACCTGGGCAGGGAGTGGACCCAAAAGGTTGGGGGAATGGAGGCTCTTGCCTTCTAAACTGACGCTGAGAAGATGGTCTGTCATGCCCTGACAGCCTTCTTTTTCTCCAGAGGCTCCCCTTCATCTCCCATCTCTTGCCTGGCCCATTTCCTGCCTCCTCTCCTTGCTGGAGAGGGATAGAGGACCAGCCCTTCCTTGGGCTTCCCTCGTCATGTGGCATCCCTCAGCCTGTTCTAAGACCCACCTGGCACGCTCATCCAACCGTTTCCTGTGGCTTCCTTCCTCAGGCCTTGCTAGCTTTTCCTTGGCTTGGGCTAGCCCTGGGAGATGGGCTTCGATGTGTGTGGAATGTCTTTCTTCCTGCCCAGGCTTGGAGCAGGAGTATAGGTTTGGTGGTGGAAGGTGATCTCTGCATTGATGGGCCTCTACTTTGTCTCTTGGCAGCCCCTTCCGAGGAGTGACTTCCCAGCCATTGAAGGTAAATGAGGGCTTCTTGTCAGGGTGTCTGGTTTTCCTCTGTCCTTTCACGCCCTCATGGCCCTGTTAGTGCACCTGGCAGGCCTGCTTCTGGTAGAGTAATATAGGTGTGATGGGGGTGGGGTTGTAGGTGTGATGGAAGCAGCGTTACAGGTGGGATGGGGGGTGGATTTTATTGGTGACTTAGAAATTAGGAGTAGCCTTGCCATTGGTGAAGTGATTTTCCAAAATAGGGAACAACTCTTGGCAAAATTTTGGAAAAGCATAGTATAGGCTTTTCTCAGTTTACATGGTCGCTGAATTTTTTGAAAGGTCTACAATCATTAAAACTGATTGTAAAATCATGTACAGTTGGGGTTTAGGAGTTAGGGTTTAGGCCCAAGTAATAGTAACAGGTTGTTCATCCACATGAAAATCAGGTGGGCCCTGCAGCGGTTATTAGGATTGGGACAGTGTTTCATCATGACTATCCTGAGCATCTCGCGTCCCCGGCCCCTTCTGCAGCCTTCACCCATTGTGCCAGTCCATGACAATTAAAATATGCCTGCATTTTCCAGAACGACCCCTCTAGGGGGCGACACTGCCTCATCGAAAACCACCAACTTGGTCCTGTTACCTAGTCTCACAGTTCATTCATGGCAGCTGCCTTTTGTTGGGGACTTGTTACGTGTCCAGCTCTGGGTTAAGTGCTCTGTTTATCGTGTCTTGTTTTTATCCTCATAACAACAGTGTACTTAGTTGTTGTTACTGTGTGGCTTAGAGAGGGTCAGTGACTTGTTCACAATTTATAGGAAAATTGGCTGAGTCAGGATTTGAATTCCAGTCTCTGCATCACTCCAGAGCCCTCTCTCATAACCACTGAGTTATACTGTGGCTCAGAGGAGATGTAACTGAGGTACGGGAAGCTGTTGTTGAGGACCTGCAGTGTGAGGAAGCGAGCCTGAGGCTTGCTGCTACCCTCTGTTTATTTTAGCTCCTCCTGTGGGGTACTGGTGCCAAAGGTTAAAACAGGAACCCATAGGGAGCCCCTTCCCAGGCCCTGGGCTCTCTTCACCATGGGTGAACGGGTGAGTGGCTCTTTCAGGGCTGGTTCAGGGTGAGTGCCATGGGTGAAGTGCTTGGTGGGTAGTACCAGCTGGTCGCAGTTGACCTCTGAGAGTAGGCTGTGCCCCCTGCATCCCTCACCCCTGCACCTTTGCTCTTGACAGGGGTACTCCTCCTTGGGGAGCCGGTCCGCTGGGAGACAAGCCTGCAGCTGATCATGGACGTTCTGCTCAGCAATGGGAACCCTGGGACTGGCCTGGCAACAGCCCCCTACCCCCACCTGCCTGTTCTGGCCAGCAACATGGATCTCCTTTGGATGGCAGAAGCCAAGATGCCCAGGTGAGAAAGCCTCTACTCCACACCCAACTGTGCAGACATCATCTGTTCTGTCCGTTTTGGGGGCTGAGCACAGGTAGACCACAGGTATAAATGGCCCTTTACTCTGGCCCTCAAGTTGGAAGGCCATCTGATGGCTACTGGGTCCTATTGGGTGTTTTCATCTGCAGAGCTGAGTACTAGAGTCCTTCTCACATTGTTGCTGGCTCCCAGCAAGCTGAGGCTGATCGTCAGCAGAGGGAGGATGGTCCAGTGCTGCCCCAGGCCACCCAACTCAGGCGCTCCAAAGAGGTTGGGGTTTATGGTGTTCTCACTCGTCAGTTTTTCTTTTCTTTAATTAATAGACTTTAATTTTTAGAGTAGTTTTAAGTTTACAGAGCCGAAAGTACAGAGAGTTCCCATATACTCCTTCTTGCCCTGTACACAGCTTCCCCTATTATTAACTGTCTTGTCATTTTTAAAGTGTATTTTTGCAGTATGAGATTAGGTATTTTCTCTGAAGTGTTGTTCCTTAAGTTAGGATAGGGCATGCTGACACAATGTGAGGGGAGTTGGTTGTGTGGGCAGTGAACTAAATAGCAAGGGGCAGGTTTTGATTTATAAGCCAGATTTGAAATTAAATTTTCTCTCAATCATTTAACAATTGAAAATAAAATCTTCATATAAATAACACTAAAATATAACTTTAAAGTAGCATAATATCACTTAGAATCTGCTTGAGCTGCAAGAGAAGAAAACACAAGAGAAAAGTGTCTTAAACAAGATAGAAACTTATTTCTTTCTAATATGAAAGAAGTTTGGGGTAGGCAGTCTGGAGCTTGTACAGAGGCAGTACTGTGGCAGGTACCTTCTGTCTTCTTGCTCTGTAATCTTCAGCCTTTTGCTGTGTAATCCAAAATGGCTGCCTGGACTCCAGCCATCACATCAGCATTCCAGGTGGCAGGAAGGATTGGGGGAGGACTGAGGAGAGCACTCCTTCCCCCACTGTAAATTCCTGGGAGTTTAGCCCAGTAAATCTGCTTTGATTGGCTGTTTGACTGTAGCTTAGTAACATGGCCACACCTAACTGTGAGGGTAGCAAGGGAATGCCCTTTTTTTTATATACTACTTAGTGGTAATGTGTTCAGTTGAGATGGCACTAAGAAAGAAGGGGAGAGTAGCAACCAGTGGTCTGCCACAAAGCTAACACAGAGTCTACAAAACTTTGGTTTCTGGAGTCAGACTCTCTGGGTTGGAATTCTGGCTCTACCTCCTTGAACGTTACTTAATTTTCCCTGTCTCAGCTTCCTCACTGTGAAAGGGGGATAATAATACATATCTCATTTCTCTGTCTGCATCTATTCTTATTCCTCTGTTTCTATCTATTCCTATACTGTACTGTATCATAACACCTCATGTGATGTGCCGGCTCCATGCCTGTACCTCGTAAGTGCTCAGCGTTGGCTCTCCTTTCTAAAAGTAATTTAACTTTGATGCATCACCGCCAGTGCCCTGGAGGATTGCTTGGCATCCATTGGTACTGCTGAGAGAAAGGCAGTCGTCTAGAAAGGCCTGGGAGGGGGAAGACCGAGCAACTATGCTTTCTTCTCTGGCAGGTTTGGCCACGGCACCTTTCTCCTGTGCCTGGAGACCATTTACCGGAAAGTGACGGGCAGAGAACTGCGATATGAAGGCCTGATGGGCAAACCCAGCGTCCTCACTTACCAGTACGCAGAGGACCTGATCCAGCAGCAGGCGGAGAGGCGGGGCTGGGCGGCCCCCATTCGGAAACTTTATGCTGTAGGGTAAGCGCCGAGCGTCTCTTCTCTCTTCCCTCCTCCCTATCTACTCTCACTCCGCTGTTTCCCTGTATCTCCTTCACTCCCTACCCCAAAGTTGCTCTCTGCTCTCTTTGCCTTGTATCACTGAACTTGTTTTTCTCCCGTTTCCTTTTCCGGTGCATCCATCCCACCAGTGACAACCCTATGTCCGATGTGTATGGTGCCAACTTGTTCCACGAGTACCTGCAGCAGGCGCAGCGTGATGGGCGGGAGGAGTCGGGGACTGGAGGCCCGAGGCAGCGGCGGCCCTTGGCGACCCAGAGCTGCGCCTCCATTCTGGTGTGCACTGGCGTGTACAGTCCCAGGGACCCGGAGCCCGCAGAGCCGGCCCAGGGGCCAGACGAGCCTCTGTTCCATGGGCACCGGGACTTTAGCTTCAGTCCGGGCCTCATGGAGGCATCCCATGTGGTCAATGACGTGAACGAGGCCGTGCAGCTGGTTTTCCGTGAGGAGGGCTGGGCTTTGTAGCAAGGGCTGTGCGGTGGAGACAGCCGAGAGCTGGAGGTGAACCCCTTGCCACCTCTTCCTGCTGCCCCTCAGGCCTGGTGCGACTGGTCACTTGGAAGAAAAACAATAGCTTTTTTTCTTGTGAGCAGATGCCACAGAAATGTACCGAGTAGCATTTTGGGTGGAATTCTCAGGGTTTCTGGGTCCTGTTCCTGTTTTGCCTCTGCTGGCAGTCTGATCTCCGGCCAGTCCCTTTACCCCTGTGCCGCAGTTTCCTTCTCGTTTTGGTCAGGATCTGTGAAAGGGGAGGTGCTGTGCTCTGCTGTGCGTGTGTCTACAGGGCTCTCGTCCGTCACGGAAGGAACCCCGCAGGCCAGCCAGGTGTGTAGTTCACACTCAGGTACTGCTTTTTACTGTGATTTAGGTTCTTGCCCATGACTCTGGGTCTTATTTTTTAAAATTAAAATGATTGTAATAAATATTCATTATGCAGTTTCTTACGAAGCCCGTTCTGCCTGGCACTCTAAGCCTGTGGGGGAAGGATAGTGGGTGACCTTGAGGCAGAGGCATCTGCGGTATCTAACTCCCATGAGGTGCTGCCCTCGGCTCCCTACCTCTGCCGTCCTCCTGCCCCACACCTACACCAGTCTGGGCTGCAAAGCCTGAGTCTCCAAGGAAGGAGTTATGCTCAGGCTTTGGCATACACTTAGCACCTTCCCTGGTGTGGGAAGAAAGGGAATCCAGTTGCTTTTAATGCAAACTGATTTACTCCCCTCTTTCTTACAGCTCTTTACTTGCCTACATCTTACTGAATTCTTGATACCTCTCAGGTGCCTAGTAGTCATTTAGAGGTGAGGAGGGAGCAAGGGAGATAGCATAAGAGTGCTCATTGAAGTAGGAGGGGACTGGAGAGCTAGGGTCCCACTGGCTGGGTGAATCACACGTCTCAGGAAGGAGGGAGTGACAAGCTCTGTCACAATGTGGTGGTTATACACAAGGAGAGGCTTGGGCCCTGGGCCTCTTCTCTTTACCTGCGCTCACTCTGTAAGTATTGGGGCTTAATGAAGTCCCAAGTCAAGTACCTGACCGTCCTCCTCCAGTATCCCAAGCACTGTCTGGTTCCTCTTGCCGTTTTCCCCCAGCTGGGACATAACAGCCCCTTCTCGGCACTTAGGCCAAAGGCTTGGAGTTGTCCGGTTTTCTCTCTCTCATCCTGCATACAGTCCCTCAATCCTACCCTCCCTTCATCCCTGCCTTCTGGTCCCCACTCATTGGCCCATAAGTCAGATCATGTCTATTCTGTGATCAGAACCCTCCTGGGACTTCCCATCACACTCAGACTAAAAACCAGAGTTACCACATCGTACCTGCCTCCATCCCGCCCCTCCAGTACCCACTGGGCCTTACCTGCTGCCTTCTGGGCATCTTTTCCAGGCAGCCTCACTGGCCCCTGGCCGTTCCTTGAATGCTGTGACCTTCCTGCCTTGGGTCCTCTCTGCCCACGGTTTTCCCTTCTTACCTCCCAGTGTTTACACGGCTCACCTCATCACTTCATACAGGTCCAGGGTATATGTCACCACAAAGGGACTTCCCTCAACTCCCTGTTAAAAAACAGCACTCCTCTACCTTCTCCTACTTTGTTTTTTCCCATAGTCCTTTTTACCAGTGACCTATATTTTCATGGCTATTCTCTGTCTTCTACTAAAATATGAGCTCCATGGACTGTCCATATTGATTGACTGGTGTGCCCCTGCACTTACATGCTTGACACTTGGTAGGAGTCAGTAAATGGCCCCTGCAGACCCCGCAAGTCCTTGGAAACAACCACAGTTTTCTTTTCTTTTTACCCCTTCAGTGGCCTGGGAAAATGGAAATCCTCTGTGGACACACAGACCTGGAATCAGATCCCACCTCTGTTGCTCATTAGCTACATGGCCTTAGGCAATTTCCTTCATTTCTCCGAGCCTTGGTTTTCTCATCTATAAAGTGGGTATTAGCAATATGTGTTTCATAAGGTTATATGAAAAATAAGTGAGCCGTTTTAAGTACTGTACTGTATCATTTAGGATTACGTTCAGCTGCTTTTAACAGAAATTTGATCACAGTGACTTGACTAGGAAGGAGACTTTTTTGTAAAGAAAAAGTCAGAGGTCAATCTTCCAGGGCTGGGGAAACAGCTCACAGATGTCATCAAGGACTCAGTGCCCCACTGTCCTTGGCATGTTTGTTATGTCCTTCCTGTTGCAAGATGACCCAGGGATACTTTCAAGCATCTCCTCCATGTTCTAAGAATGAAGGAGGAGAAGGCAAAGAGCAAAGCAGGTGGAACTTGATTCCCTTAAAGAGCTTTCCCAGAAGTCCTACGCTGTGGCTGACTCCCAGTTATATCTGGTTCATCACAGCTGGGTCGTGCAGCACCACTAGCTGCAGAGAGACAGGACATGTAAAGCTGGAGGGTAATTTGAGCTCCAGACAAAATCTCTTGTAAGGAAGGAGGCCAACTAGCAGTACCACCTCCAGAAGCCACTGAGCTGTGAAAATTTCTTGAAGTGCTCTGAGAAAAATGGGTGAAGCTCCTTGTCTAAGGGCTAGTTGAGCTGCCAGGCTGGATAACAGTCTTCCTAGCCTGTATCTGCATAACAGTTAACATCTTTCAAAGTATTTCAAAGCAGGCATCTTTCACTCATGCTTTACTAGAGCCTCATCACATCAGAACCTCTGATAGAGAGAGACAATTCTTACCCAACCCATTTTTTTAAATGAGGGAACCAAGGTGGGACTCATTAATTTTCTTATTCCAAAAGCATTTATTGAGTGAGTGTCTGCTTTGTGCCATGCACTCTTCTAGGCATGCAGCAATGAATGCTCATTGGCAAAAGACTTCGTCCTAGTGGAATTCACCTTTTCGTGATTATAATGTCCAAAGCCACAGGTGGAAGATGAAGGGGCTGGTTCTAGAGTTTGGTCTCCTGGTTCTGAGCCCAGTGTTGTCCGCAAAACACTGCACTGAAGAGCCTCCTCACCTCAGCCAGCCAGCCACTTGTCTTCGAAGCGTTGCTGTACATCCTGGGACAACTGCCATGGTGGATACAACTCAGGGAAGCTCTCCCTGGCCCAGTATGTTGAGCTTACCAAAATGCAATGATGAGAGTGTGGAAATGAGCCTGAAAATAAAGCCAGGCATGGCTCTGCGGGAGTCTAGAATCCTTAGCCCCATACCGAAGTGACGGGATGACAGCATTTCTGTCTGCCTCTGGCCCTTCTGGCTGGCTGGCTGTCATTCTGGCTTTGTGGCTCTGTGGCCATTTCTCCCCCTTTCCCACTCGTTTGGCCTCCCTAAAGGTATGGCTGTTTACTCCAGACTTAGTGCCCAGGAGCCTGTGCACAGCAGCATGGCTACAGTGAACCCAGGTCAGAGGCAGGGCTGCTTGCTCAGCTCCGATTTCAGTCCTGTGCAGAACCAACGCCCTCCCAGCTACCTTCATTCCCTCAACCCCAAACTGAAAGAGTCATCTTTTTTGTGTTTTAATGGAGCTGAGTAAATTTTGAGAGACTTTCCAAGTCAATTTGAACAGGAACTAAGCACATTTAAAAAAAAATTATTAAACACGTGTTCGCATTGCACAATGAATGCTTGATCCCTTTAGTCATTACACTGGGGCACTTCCTTTGTGTTCCCCTAGGGGGCAGCAGCTCAGGGCTCCTGCAGACTCCTCTCGTGGACAGAGGCAGGTGCAGTGAGCATGTTGGTAATCAGGTCTCCAGGCAGAGTTGGTGTTGCTGTAGCAACCAGATGCTGTCTTGAGGGTGGAATTTAAAAATCTGCCTGCTATAATAATTTTTTTTAAAATATATCACTGACACTTCCTCAGTGCCACGTGATGCTGCCGCCCCGGCCGTGCTGGGGCGCTTGTTTTTCTGCCTGGGGCTCTTGGCAGCTTCTTCGGGGGTTGGAGGTGGGAGGATTGTCTCAGGGTGTGAACTGCTGGGAAGCTGACAGTCGCAACTTTTCCTTCCAGGCTCCTCCAGCTCTTGATTTCAAAAGCCTTATGTTATTTTCTCTTTCTTGAGGAGGGAGAGAATAGGGGTCCAGCTTGAAACTCTTTCTCTGTGCCTCCAATTCTGTCTCAAACCTTTGGCTTATAGTCCTCTCCTAGAAGCCTTGGCATTCCTGGAACTCTCTCTTTGTAGAAGGGACAGTTGTGTGCCTTCTTCCCATCCCTGCTTTTTTCTTTGGTCTTTCTGACTCCCTCTTGTGGCTTTATTTATTCACTTGACAAATGAGCATTGAATATCTACTAAGCACAGGGATGAGAAATGAGAAACTGTCCTTGTCTTGGAGGAGTTCAACACTGTCTTGATCCTGGACTTGTTCTATCAGATATCAAACATTTTTATAAAGTTACAGTAATTAAGACAGTATTCTGCTGGCAGAGACACAAACCAATGGAACGAAACAGAGCACCCAGAGAGAGACCTACATGTAGATGAGAATGTGGCTTGACAAAATGAAAGTTCACTTCCTCTCATAGTCTAATATGGATCAAGTGGCTCTTCTTGGCCGTTCTTTGAGTGGTGACTCAGGAATCGGGCACCTTCCATTTTGTGATGTCATCCAAGGGCTCTGCAGAAGAGGGCGAAAGAGTAGATGACTGTGAATGAGATTTATGGCCAGACCTGAGAGTAGTGTACCTCCAGTGCCAGGCACGTGGTTCCAACACACCCACAAAGAAGATGGGAAAGGTGGTCTTCTGGGCTCGGGAAGAGGAAATAGGATTGGTCAGCATCTAGCCTGTCGCTGTTGTCATATTCCTGTTTATTAAGATAAATTCTGTTTTCCTTTAAATTCATGAATAGATGTTGCATGTCAGTTTCTTTGCATTTATTGAGTTGGAAAAAAGTTTCTTTAATCTGTTAATGTGGCAAATTACATTAATAGATTATTTTTCATCTTTTACCCTTTCTGGCCTTCCTGGGATAAAACCAAGTTGCTTCTGTTACATGTTGCTGGATGCGCTAGCTAGCATTTGGTTTAGGAGCTCCTTGTCTATGTTCATAAGCGAGATTGGCCTACATATTTAAACTTTTTTTCAACTTTTTATCTGGTTTTGATAGCATGGTTATACTAGCCTTATAAAATAAAGAGACCCTCTCCATCTGTTTCTGTATTCTTGAACAGTTTGCCTAAGATGGGATTATCAGTTCCTTGAATATTGGAAGCATCTGGGCCTAGTAAATTTTTTTTATGAGGGGAGAGAGTCTTTTAATTACTGAATCAGTTTATTTAACTATTATATGTATCATCAGAATTTCCTACTTTTGATAGTTTTGAAAAGTCTTTTAAAGTGAATTTTCCATTTTGTCTAAGTTTTTAAATATATTGGTGTAACATAGCTGTTTATAATATTCCTATCATTAAAAAAACTTTCTGCAGTTAGAGCTCCTTTCTTATTCCTCATACTGCTTATTTATGCTTTCTCTTTTTGTATTAATGTCATGCCAGATAATTGTGTAATTAATTGTCAGTTTTGTTGATCCTTTTCATTATTTTAGTTCTTTATTATTTTCTTTGTGTTTTCATTGCATTTGCTCTGTTGTTCTTTCTCCAACTCACTAAGTTGGATGCTTAGTTTTAAAAGTTTTAGTCTTTCTGCTTTGGTAATATAACATATTACACATTACGTATTTCATATAAACACAAAAGGGTTATAATACCTCTAAGTATTGCTTTGGCTTATCCCACCCATTTTTTTTTTTAACTTTTTAAATTGTATAATATAAAATATATACAAAGCAAAGAAAGAGAAAAGCAATAGTTCCCAAAGCACTCTTTGATAGGTAGTTACAGGACAGATCCCAGAGTTTTTCATTGGCTGCCATACCGTCATCTTAGATTTTTCCTTCTAGCTGCTCCAGAACATTGGAGGCTAGAAGAAAAACATTTTTTTTTATTATCACAATTGACTTTTTTTTCTTTTTTTGTGAAAAATAACCTGTATACAAAAAAACAATAAATCTCAAAATACAGCACAACAATTAATTATAGAACAGATTTTAGACTTTGGTATGGGTTACAATTCCATAATTTTAGGTTTTTACTTCTAGCTGCTCTAAGATATTGGAGACCAAAAGAAATATCGATATAATGATTCAGCAATCATACTTGTTTGTTAAACCCTACCTTCTCTGTATAACTCCACTGTATTAGTTAGGGTTCTCTAAGAAACAAATTCAACAGGAAACACTCGCAAATATAAAATTTATAAAAGTGTCTCACGTAACTGTGGGAATGCAGAGTTCAAAATCCGCAGGGCAGGCCGTGAAGCTGACAATTCCGATGGAGGGTCTGAACGAACTCCATAGGAGAGGCTTGCCAGCCGAAGCAGGAAGAAAGCCTGTCTCTTTGGAATCATCCTTAAAAGCCTTCCAGTGATTAGATTAAGCATCACTCATTGCAGAAGACACTCCCCTTGGCTGATTACAAAAGGAATCAGCTGTGTATATAGCTGACGTGATCATGATTTAATTCTATGAAATGTCCTCATCTCAACAGACAGGCCAACACTTGCCCAACCAGACAAACAGGTACCACCACTTGGCCAAGTTGACACATGAACCTGACTATGACAGTCCACCCTTTGTCAACTTGGCAGCTATACATACTACCTTAAACCATACCTAATTTCTAAATAAAACGCATTTTTTCTTTCACTTAACAATACTCAACTGTCCTGCATATAATTGGAAACACATTAATTCTCTCCAGAATAGGGTGCAAATCCTTGGGTAATATTCATTCTTAAACTTGATATCTTACAACTTAAATAGTATAACGTGAACAAAACAGCATTACAGTACTTGTTTCTCTAACTGATCATGTGGTCAAAGTTCATATTTATCACTACCTTCTTCCACTACCCATTCCATGTTCCCTTTACCGTCAGCAAGCACTTCAGCTGGCCTGGTTCTTTGCCTGGTGGGGTGACCCAAACCTTCACTCCTGAAGTTTCAGAGTCATTGGTAGTCCTGCCTGGATTGGGTTGTTGCAGTTTTCCATTGATTTTAATCACAGGGCATGGTAGTACTAAAAGACGCCCTAGGGGATCTCCTATATTCCAAGAAAACTCTTCTTTACCTTCATTGTGTAGTTGCAGTCCTACTTCCTCCTGGTAGTCAGGATCAGTCACCCCAGACAATAATGTAATCCCCTTCTTGGCTTGTTGATACAAGGGCATAAGTAGCCCAAAGTGACCAGGTGGCAGTCTTAGATTCCAGTTCAATGGAATCGTTGTTTCTCCTGGTGGAAGCACTCCCCATTTTGAAACTAAAACCTGTAGACAAGCAGAGCTCAGGGTCACAGGGACGGGAAGCAGAAATTTTTCTAGTGGATCACTGGGGGTAATAGTGAGTGGTACCACTCCCATTTCCACCCCTTGGTTTTGGATCCATGGATCCTGACTATGGGAGAAACAACACCATAAAGTGGACGCTGATTCAGAGCATATACAGCTTCCTGGAGAACATTACCCCAGCCTGTCAAGGTATTGCCACCTAGTTGGCACTATAATTGAGTTTTCAAAAGGCCATTCCACTGTTCTATCAATCCAGCTGCTTCTGGATGATGGGGAACATGGTAAGACCAAAGAATTTCATGAGCATGTACCCATTCCTGCACTTCATTTGCTGTGAAGTGTGTTCCTTGATCAGAAGCAATGTTGTGTGGAATACCATGATGAAGGATAAGGCATTATGTAAGCCCAGGTATGGTGGTTTTGGCAGAAGCATTACATGCAGGGAAAGCAAACACATATCCAGAGTATGTGTCTGTTCCAGTTAGAACAATCAATGCCCCTTCCATGAAGGGAGTGGTCCAATGTAATCAACCTGCCACCATGTAGCCGGCTGGTCACCTCGGGGAATGGTGCCATATCTGGGGCTGAGTATGAGTCTCTGCTGCTGGCAGATTGGGCACATGGCCATTAGCAGTGGCTGTAGCCAAGTCAGCCTTGGTGAGTGGAAGTCCATGTTGCTGAGTCCATGCATAACCTCCATCCCTACCAACATGACCACTTTGTTCATGAGCCCATTGGGCAATGACAGGAGTTGCTGGGGTAAGAGGCTGACTGGTATTCACAGAACGAGTCATCTTACTGAATTATTAAAACCTTCCTCTGCTGAAGTCACCTTCTGGTGCGCATTCACATGGGACACAAATATGTTCATGTTTTTACCCCACTTCTTCCCCAGACCTCTTTGTCACCAATTTTCCAATTATGGGCTTTCGAAGTCCCTGACCATCCAGCCAAACCATTAGCAACAGCCCATGAGTCAGTATACAAATGCACCTCTGGCCAGTTCTCCTTCCAAGCAAAATGAACAACCAGGTGCACTGCTTGAAGTTCTGCCCACTGGGAGGATTCCCCCTCACCACTGTCCTTCAAGGACACCTCAGAAAAGGGTTCCAGTGCTGCAGCTGTCCACTTTTGGGTGGTACCTGCATATTGTGCTGAACCATGTGTAAACCAGGCCCGAGTTTTCTCTTCCTCAGTCAATTCACTGTAAGGAACACCTCAAGAGGCCATAGCTCTGGTCTGGGAAAGAGAAGGTAATGTGGCAGGAGTGGAGATCATGGGCATTTGGGCCACTTCCTCATGTAACTTCCTTGTGCCTTCAGGATCTGCTCTGGCCCTATCTCATATATACATTTCCATTTTAAAATAGAGTGCTGCTGTGCATGCCCAACTTTATGGCTTGGTGGGTCAGACAACACCCAGCTCATGATAGGCAACTCAGGTCTCATGGTAACTTGGTGGCCCAAGGTTAAGCGTTCAGTCTCTACTAAGGCCCAGTAGCAGGTCAAAAACTGTTTCTCAAAAGGAGAGTAGTTACCTGCAGCAGATGGTAGGGCTTTGCTCCAAAATCCAAAGGATTTTGTGTTGTGATTCTCCTATAGGGGCCTGCCAAAGTCTCCAAACAGCATCTCTAGTTGCCGCTGACACTTCCAGCACCATTGAATCTGCTGGATCATACGGTCCAAGGGGCAGAGCAGCTTGTACAGCAGGCTGGACCTGACACAGTGCCTCCTCTTGTTCAGGTCCCCACTCAAAATTAGCTGCTTCTCTGGTCACTCGATAAATGGGCCAGAGTAGCACACCAAAATGAGGAATATGTTGTTGCCAAAATCCACAGAGACCAACTAGGTATTGTGCCTCTTTGGTCGTAGGAGGGGCCAGATGCAGCAACTAATCCTTCACCTTAGAAGGGATATCTCGACATGCCTGGACACCTAGAAATTTCACTGAGGTGGAAGGCCCCTGTATTTTTGTTGGATTTATCTCCTATCCTCTGACACACAAATGCCTTACAAGTAAGTCTAGAGTAGTTGCTCCTTCTTGCTCACTAGGTCCAGTCAACATGATATCATCAATATAATGGACCAGTATGATGTCTTTTGGGAGGGCTAAATGATCAAGATTCCTGCAGACAAGATCATGACATAGAGCTGGAGAGTTAATATACCCCTGAGGTAGGACAATGAAAGTATATTGCTGACCTTGCCAGCCGAAAGAAAACTGTTTCTGGTGGTCCTTACTAACAGCTATTAAAAAAAAAGCATTTGCCAGATCAATAGCTGCATACCAGGTACCAGGGGATGTATTGATTTGCGCAAGCAACGGTACCACATCTGGAAGTGCAGCTGCAATTGGAGTTACCACCTGGTTGAGCTCACGATAATCCACTATCATCCTCCAAGGCCCATGTGTTTTCTCCACAGGCCATATAGGAGAGTTGAATGGAGATGTGGTAGGAATCACCAGTCCTGCATCCTTCAAGTCCTTAAGGGTGGCAATAATCTCTGCAATCCCTCCAGGAATCTGGTATTGCTTCTGATTTACTATTTTGCTAGGTAGGGGCAGTTCTAGTGGCTTCCACTTGGCCTTTCCCACCTTAATAGCCCTCACCGCACGAGTTAGAGAGCCAATGTTGGGATTCTGCCAGTTGCTCAGTATGTCTGTACCAATTATACATTCTGGAACTAGGGAAATAACTACAGAATGAGTCTGGGGGCCCACTGGACCCACTGTGAGATGGACCTGAGTTAAAACTCCATTGATCATCTGGCCTCCATAAGCCCCCACTCTGACTGGTGGACCAGAGTGATGTTTTGGGTCCCCTGGAATTAATGTCACTTCTGAACCAGTGTCTAATAATCCCCGAAATATCTGATCATTTCCTTTTCCCCAATGCACAGTTACCCTGGTAAAAGGCCATTGGTCTACTTGGGGAAGGCTTGGAGGAAAATTAACAGTATAAATTTGTGGCAGTGTAACAGGGTTCTCCCCCGAAGGAATCTGGCCTCCCCTTCATTCAAGGGGCTCTGGGTCTATAAACTGTCTCAAGTCTGGAAATTGGTTAAGGGTCCATGACTCTGTGTTTTGCAATAGACTTCTGTTCACTTGACCTAGAACTCTTTTGTTTATACAGCTCAAACAAGAATTTAGTAGACTGCCCGTCTATTGTAATTCTAGGTATCCCATGATTTACTAGCCAATGCAACAAATCTCTGCGAGTCCTGTAATTTATTTTTATTTTTTTAAATACAAAAAAAACACCAATTAAATGCAAACATTCCTATTTTGATCATCCATTCTACATATAT
>PVIY010051675.1:0-15530 GCA_004026745.1 Myrmecophaga tridactyla | reverse complement strand
GAGGAAATTAAGAAAAAAAATCCATTTACAATGGCAACCAAAAGCATTCAATATTTACAAATAAATTTAACAAAGGATACAAAAGATTTATACACAGAAAACTACTAGAAATTGCTAAAATAAATCATGGAAGACCTAAATAAATGGAAGAGCATACCGTGTACCGTGTTCATGGATTGGAAGACTAAATAGAGTTAAGGTGTCAATTCTACCCAAATTGATTTATAGATTCAATGCAATAGCAATTAAAATCCTAAGAACTTACTTTGCAGAAGTAGGAAAAACCAAAAGCTAATTTTATTTGGAAGGGCAGGGTGCCCAGAGTAGCTATGAATATCTTGAGAAAGAAAAATGAAGTGGAGGCTTCACACTACCTAACATAATAGCATAATACAAAGCTACAGTGGCCAGAACAGCACCGTATTGGCATAGACATAGCATATGAACAGTGGAATTGGATTGAGTGTCAGAAATCATCTATGGACAATTGCTCTTTGATAAAGCATTCAATTCCATTCACCTTGAACAGAGAAGCCTCTTCAATAAATGTTGCTCGGAGAAGTGGATATCCATACCCAAAAGAATAAAAGAGGTATCCCTATCTTACACCTTATATAAAATATAATCAAGATGGATTAAAGACCTAAATGTTAGAGCTAAGACATAAAACTTTTAGAAGAAAATGTAGAGAAATAACCTAGATATCTTGTGATAGTAGGTGGTTTCCTAGATCTTATACCCAAAGTGCAAGCAATAAAAGATGAAATCCATAAATGAGATCTCCTAAAAATTGAATACGTTTGTGCATCAATCGACTTTGTCAGAAAATTAAAAAAGGCAGCCTATGCAATGAGAGACAGTATTTGGAAATCTCATATGAGATAAGGCTTTAATATCCAGAATACATAAAGAAATCCTGTAACTCAACAACGAAAAGACAACCCAATTAAAAAATGGGCGAATGTATGGACACTTTTCAGAAGAGGAAGTACAAATGGTTCAAAAATATATGAAAAGGTCGGGAAGGCTTCTGCCCTTGGCCAGCCCTCGCGGAGCTGTGACCCTGTGCGGGATGTCTCCCAGCTTCTGGCTGGCGGGTGTGCTGGTGTCAATTTGACACCCCTCTGTAGATAGGTTTTTGAACTACAACTATAAAATTGGGCAGAATTTTCCTTGATCATATTGGTGGTATTCGTCTGTTCTCTTGTGCAAACTGCAATACGATACTGATCAACCACTCAGAACTCATCTCCACTTATTTCACAAGCGCCACTGGCAGAGCACTTTTTAACGAAGTAGTTAGCCTGCAGTACAGTGATTTTAAAGACTGGGTCATGCTCACTGGCCACCACGTGATTCGAGAGCTAAGCTGCAAAAACTGCAATAGCAAACTGGGTTAGATCTATGAGTTTGCATGCGAAGGCAGCCAGCGCTGTAAGGGAGATCGTGTGATCCTGGAACATGCTCTAGTACGAGACAGTGAGGGCTTTGAGGAGCATGTACCGTCTGATAACTCTTGAAAAAATGAGATAAATACCATCTATTCCCAGGTCTCCTTCACTGCAAACAAATATCTACTTACATACACTGTCACCTGAGCATCAGGGTCAGATTCATGAGCTTTGGGACAAGGGGTTGTGAGAATCTATGATGGAACCTTTCCTTCTTTTCCTTTTTTTAATTTTTTTATTTTCTATTTCCCATCCAAAAACTGTGTGTAGAGAGAATATAATGCAGATGCCGATTTTTTTTTTCTCTATGCTTACATCTTGAGGCAGACTAGTCTATCCACAACTACATTGTGATCTATTTGAGGAAAAATCTGGGCTATTAGTGTGAAAAATAGTGTGATTCCCGTAAATTTTGAGAGGAAAATATGTCAAGAGCATGTTTTTAAAACTTATTTGGACATCATTTTAAAACATTTTTTAAAAAACCCAATTATTTTACCTGATTTGCTAGCTTCAGAGTAGAGATCCGAATTTGTAACCAGCGCTAAAGGTTCAGTGTTAGTATAACTTGTGCCGGCCGCTGTGCCATATACTTGTTGGAGATGAACCGTAGCACCAGAGCCCATTCTTCCTTGTCAGTCTTGCTCCAAAGATGTCACCATCCCTAATTATTTGTCACAACATAATTAGTGTTTATTGGAAAGTTTTTCTGAAATGGGGCAGAACTGCTGATTGCATAGGTTTTTTTTCCATGTAACTTAAACATAGTAATATAAATAAAGCAATAGTTTGAAAAAAATAGGTATGAAAAGATGCTCAACTTCACTGGCTATTGGAGAAATGCAAATCAAAACAATGATATATGATTTCACACCTGGTAGAATAGCCATTATCAAAAAACTACAAGTACTGGAGAGCATGTGGAGAAAGAGGTGCATTTATTCACTGTTAGTGGGTATGAATAATTGTGTAGCCACTCTGTTAGGCAGTTTGATGGTTCCTCAGGCAGCTAAGAATAGAATTGCCCACCATTCCAGAAATCCCATTACTAGGTATATATTTGGAGGAAATGAACTCAGGTGCAAGAATGGACATTTTTACACCTATATTTATAGTACCATTATTCACAATTATCAAGAGATAGATAGAAACAGCACAAATGTCCATAAACAGACAAGTAGATAAACATACAGTGTTATGGTATATACATACAATGGATTATGATGCAGCTGTAAGACAGAATAAAGTCATGATGCGTGTAATAGTGTTGATGAACCCTGAGGGCATTATGTTGAGTGAAATTATCCAGAAACAAGAGGATAAATACTGTATGGTCTCATTAATATGAACTAATATTAATGAGCAAATGTTGAGATTTAAAATTGATAACACACATTATCAGGAGAAATAGAGTAAAGAGTAGGTATTTGATGATGATAGAGTACAGAATATTCAACAGGATTGATGATAAACATCCAGAAATGAATAGCACAATACTATCTGATGGTGGCACAATATTGTAAGTATAATGAAAAAAAGTGAGTGTGAGTATGTTTGAATAAGAAAGACTGGGACTACATAATTTGGGGAAACCCAGAGTAGACAATGATGGGGGATTAATTGTACAAATATATAAGAAATAAGAAATATAAGAAATATATAAGAAAACTTTTACATGAGGGAGAACAAACAAATATCACCATTGCTAAGTGTTGAAAATGGGATGGTGTATGGATAAAATATAGTCAATGCAAACTAGAGTCTATAATTAACAGGACCATTATAATTTGTTTCCATTAATTCCAACAAAGGAGGAGTATGGGAATATTGTTGTTTTCCTTTTTATTTCTTTTATTCTTTTTTTTCAACTTCTTTCTTTGTAGAAAAATAGAAATGACCTCATGTAGGCAGTGGTGGTGAATGTATAACTATGTAATTATACGAAAAGCCATTGATTGTTTACTTAGGATGGATTGTATGGTGTGTGAATAAAATTGTTTAAAAAAAGAAACAGAAAGATGTAAGTGCTGGAGAAGATTTGGAGAGAGGGATATAACCATTCATTTTTGGTAAAGAGGTAGAATGGTACAGCTCCTCTGAAGGGCACAATGGAAACAAGTGTGGTGATTCCATAAAAATCTAAGTATAGGGCTGCCATGAGATCCTGCAATCCCATTAGGAAGAACTGAAAGCAGGGTCATGAAAGAACATTTGCACATGGGTGTTTATGGTGGAACTATTTGTGATTGGCAATGAATGGAGGTGGCCAATGGTTACAGCAGGGTGAACTGTGGTGTATACAATGGAATATTGAGCAGCTGCAAGAAGGAAAGTAGGTATGACAAATAGGTACATGAACCTTCAAGACATCATGTTAAATGAACTAAATCAGAAATGAAAGGATGGGTATTTTAAGGCTCACTAATACAGGTTAAGTACAATGAGCAAACTCTGAGAACCAACTCCAAGAGCATAGATTATCAGGGAATAGAACATGGACAGAGATTGGGCAATCAATGATTATGGAGAACAGAATGTTCAATAAAGCTTATAGTAAAGCTTCCTAAATTGTACATTTTTACAGCAGTCACATCTACCTCTGAATTTCAGCTGCTATTTCTAAATTCTGAGATATTGAACTCTGTGTAAAACCTAGTAGTTCCCTGGGAACTTTGGTTATCGGTGTGACACCTGAGACTCAGTGTTAGAGTTCTGCAGCTCTGAAAGTCAGCATTGCTCCATACAGCAATTGTTAAAGAAGCTGAAAAAGAGATCAGATTTCAGTTAGAGATATGAATGAAATGGACTTTGTTAAGACTAAGGTAAGCCATAATACATGGTAAAGGATGAGGACTATAATTTAAAACTTCAAATTTCATCTAAGATCAATGGAGGAGATGTTTATTTAGTATAAAATTTATATTTTCTGTAGCACACCACCTAACTTTACCTGTATGGTCAGTTTATTTAAACAACTTAATCACATGGAACCTAGAATAAGGAATGAGATCTTGTTATTCTCTACAGTTTAGTGTAATACCCTGATATATCCCACAGTATTTTGGACAGAAAATTGAAAGGTATTTGTAAATTCCCCTTGAGGAACTGGGGGAAAATGAGGAAGAATTAAACATCCTCACCTGTGTAATTTCTGATATTTGTTCAAGCTTTAGGAAATCCCAATTTAAAAAACCAAGCCCTCATTCGTGAAACTTGCTGCTATGAAACTTTATTCCTGCAAAGGAGAAGCTAAGCCCGCTTATAAGTAAACCTAAAAGTCACCACCCCTAGAGATCTCTTTTAAACTCACTACCCTTTCCCTACAAGGGACATGACTCCCAGGGGTGTAAATCTCACTGGCAATGTGGGACCTGACTTCCAGGGTTGAGCCTGGTCCTGGTATCACAGGATTGAGAAAGACTTCTTGACCAAAAAGGAAAAAAAAAGAAATGAAACAAAATAAAGTTCCGATAGCTAAGAGATTATAAATAGAGTTGAGAAGTCATTCTGGAGGTTATTCTTTTGCATTTTATAGATATTCCTTTTTTATTTTTTAGCATATTAGAATAGCTAGAAGGAAATACCTGAAACTGTTGAACTGTAATCCAGTAGGCTTGTTTCTTCATAATGATTGTATAACTGCATAGCATATGTGGTGTGATTGTGAAACCTTGTGACTTGCACTCCCTTCATTCAGTGTTTGGGCAGATGAGCAAGAAAATAAAAAGACAAAAGTAAATAAATAATGGGGGAGGGATAATGGGCATAGTATTTTTAGGTGTTCTTTTCTGTCTTTATTTTTATTTTTTGGAGTAATGAAAATGTTCTGAAATTGATTGTGGTGGTGAATGCACAACTATATGATGATACTGTGAGCCATTGTATATACTTTGGATGATTATATGGTATGTGACTATACAATAATATAATACAATAAAATTGCATTTAAAAAAAAGCTATGCTCTTTAAAGGATTCTATACTAGAATAAAAGAGTAAGCAGTACACGTTTTGAACAGTGCAGCCCAGATAAATACTAATGAAGTGAAAGCTTAGTGGTTATATTAATTCTAACATGGCTTATTTCAGAACAATGAATATTATTAGAGAAAATAAGGACACTTTATAAACTTAAAGTTGTCAATTCATCAAAAGGACAAAAATATCTTAAATGTGCAAGTATATATATCTAATAACGGACCTTCAAAATAATGAACAAAACAAAAAGAGATGGAACTGAAAATAGAAATAAATCCATGATTAGAAACTGTGAGATTTCAACACTTCTCTCAGGAAATGATTGAAAAATAGAAAGAAAAGCAGAAGTTACATTGAAAATACCATAATTCAACTTGGCCTAAATGACCTTCATAGAACAACCACCATACAACAGCAATGTATATGTTCTTTTCAATTGTACATGGACTACTGATCAAATTCTTGGCCTTAAACTAATCTTGATAAGTGTAAAAGGATAAAAATCATAGAAAGCATGTTGTGTCATCATTAAAGTAAAGAAGAAATTTATAAATGAAAGGCTATGGAAAAATCAAACAAATTTTAAAATTCATATTAATCATTAGATTTTGAAGATAATTTAGGGCTAAATAATTCTTTTTGGCAAGAAAAAAACTATTATTCTACTAAGGTTATATATTGCCCATTTTTCAATAAACACTTGAGACTTGTTTTCTTAATTCCAGAGGTACATGCTGACAGGCTAATAATTGGTAAAAGTCTGGATCCAGTTTCAGTCTCTGAACTTCCAGTTTTCTCCATTTGTCCCCATTAGACTGGATCATTTCTCCCAATTTAGCCTTCCCCATATATTTTAAAGGGAGAAAAACCAAAGATTAAAAGGAAAGAAGCATTTTTCTGGTTTCCTTTGGAGGCCCATCTCAGGTTCCTTCTATTTTTAGGCATGTGGTATAATCCCAAATGCAAAATCCTAATCCCTTTTATATGATAGTTTATGATATACACCTGCATATCTTTTGCAACAAAGTAACTAAAATGGAGAAAGAATCAGAGACTGCTTTGGATAATACTCTGAGAGGAAACCTGACCAATAGCAATAAATCTTGAAAATATGAAAGCTAAATAGCCAAAGAAAATAGTGTGCTTATTAATCAGGTTTTTCATTATGAAGTGTATATTTTATTCTTATCAATTCAAAGATGAACATGTTTCTTTATAGTTGTTTTTTTTTACTGTAAGTAGGTAATTATGTAGCCAGATAATTTCATAGATATTATATTAGTGATTCTTAGTTTCTGATATTCCTTTTCACATTGACAAATGAAATTAGCCTGATAGGGTGAAAGTAGAATGAAAACACAAGTGATTGTATATACAAAACATCTCTTCAACATTAAAAATTAAAACTTTTCATTCGTTTCCCTCCTTTCTCTTTAGCTTTTTTTTTAGTCAAGAAAATCTGAGACAAAGAAGATTTGCTTTAGTAAATGTACATAGTTAGAGATATTGTAAAAAGGAACATGCCCAGAGAAAAATACTCATTTAAAATATACTGCAATCAGTATATTTTGCCTATAAGAACTGATAATAACTGTGTGTGGTTAAGAGACTAGCTTTAGCTCAGTATGGATCCTCTGTTGAAAGGTCTATATGGTCTCAGCTCTAGCGAGATTCATCTTGTTTCTGATTTCCTATGTAAACTTTTCAATCTTTACAAATGCTTCATTTAGAGTACCACTGTGTTCGTCTCAGGGCTGACTGCACAATAACGCAATAGTCTTCTTTCTAATCCAAGCACTCTATGTCAGGAGGTCCTCTCTGGGTTCTGTCTGCACTTTCAACATTCTTTCATAGAGGGAGGATTTCCTAAGCTGTTTCATAGGAAAAGATCATTTCAGGTTTGAGTGAAAGTTGAAGCAGAATCATCCATTTCTGAAGCATGGATTCCTGACTTTTGGAGGATGACATTATCAGATAGTTTCAAGGAGTAAAAAATTATAATACTCATGCTGAAGCACCTCAGTGTCCAAAGGTCAAAAGGGAAATTAAACTACAACTGAAGTAAAATTATATATAGGTTTTATCTACAAAAAAATTATTTCATTTGCTGAATATGAGTATTCATGTATATTCTCTTCTAAAATCAAGACTATAAGTTAAAGTTTGTGTAAATATTCAACTCTAATGATTTTAAGAATTGATTTTGAAAATAAAGCATGGCAACTATTAGTTAAGGAATTAAAAACAATTTTTACTTTAAAAAATGCCACAATTCTATATTTTGTATATTTGTTTTGAATTGAACATCAGTGACTTACTAATCTACCTCATAATTATTATTCATAATTTTCAAACCGTCCTCTTCTTAGTTTTGAATAAGGCAAACTTCTTGGAACTAGATACTTCCTCTCTCTCTCTTGTTTTTTTAACTTTATTTTGAAATATTTTCAAACATACAGGATAGTTACAAAAATAATACAAACCCCATACAGAGAGCTCCAACATACCCCTATGCTCCCATATCTCCAAATCTTATTAACATTTTGTTACATTTGCCATAACATTCTTGCTGTTCATGCATTTATCAATTCTTTTTCTGAACACTTGAGTATAGATGTCCATCATGCTCCTTGAACGAGGATATTCACTTTCATAACCATGCTAGGTACACTCATCCAGTTCAAGAAATTTAGTATTTATATAAAGCTTAGATACTTCTTCTTACCTATTTTCTCTCTCAAATTCTTTAACTACTGTATAACTACAAACACTTAGATCACTAGTCATTCTGAAATCTCTGGCTCTTTTTTAGGCTCAATCCAGTCCTCAGAGTTATATACTTTCTCAATATGTTCACACAAGTACATACATATCTTTATCCTTGTTCTTATCATGCAATGTTATAAATATTTACTAGCCCATCTCTTCTGTTAAGTAATAAGCAATATGAGAATAAAGGCTGGACATTTTACCTCTATATGCCCAGTATTTTATCACAATGTCTACCACAAAATACATAGTATTTTTGAATAGGTGAATTACACTAATATCAACTGCCAGAAAACTGTTGATAGTAGCAATCATATAGTAAAGTCTGATTTTATTCAGGCTTATTAAGAGTTGCAAAAAACAAAACTGCCAATTTAATCTAAGTCCTATGTGTAATGATAGCATTGAACCCAAAGAGCAATAGTATTACATGGAAAAAATATTTTAATGAAATTCTGGCTTGTTATTTGGCCATAAATAAAATGTGCAGGTAAGACCAGAAAGCTATGCAAGGTTCTGGTTTTAATTTTTTTCACCATATTGACAATACCCTCAAACCTACTGTTTATTTTTGGTTGACCTTATTTTTTTTCTACTGTTAAAACAACTCAAGATTTTATTGTTTAGTTTTTGTTGGTACCTATAGCAGTGATTGATTGTGATGCTGAGCCCTTATTGTGAGGTTTCTTTGATATGGATACCATCTTCCTCCTAGCTTAAAACTAAGACACATATCTAGAACACTGGGAGGTTTCTAACATGTAATGTCTCTATGCTTTAGAAAAGAACTTACAGTTTCTCCATAATCCAACTTAATTTGTTTTTTTTTTCCATGGGGGGGTGTTTGTTTAAGAACAGTAACACATTAAGCTGCAATGTGAAATAGCACATTAACAATTAGTATCAGATTGGTTTTTCAAACAGTCAATGATGCAATTTTAAGCATTCCCCAAAGCATTTTAAAGACCAAGAAAACATTTGTGTCATTACAAAGTCATAGCTTAAAGCTTATGAGCTTTCCACCCTACTAAGAAAAGCATTTAAAACAACCCACAGAGGATAGGATAGCACAGAAATAGGTGGATCTGTAATTACTAGGAACACTATAATGGTTCAGCATGCAAAAGAGGATCACTTCTTCAAATCTATGAATATTTAATAGTAAAACATGTTTTTTTAATAGTTAGCCACCAATAGATAGTTTTTCTAACTTTACCATGAACTAAACATCTTGACTCTAAAGATGTATTTGGTTTACATAAAAGAAATATAAATCATTTATCACTCTGGACTTAATTTTGTATTTGAAGCCAAATATGATTTTATGAATAGTATTTCTGTTCTGGATAAATGCTTTTGCCTTACTTAAAGAAAAGGTCTACATTAAACTACTTTTACAGACTTTTCTCCTGCTAGTGACAGTGGTCAATTCATATCTTCTGATTTGGAGCACTGTAATAGTCCCCTAGCCTCCAATCATTTTTTCAGCTTCATCCTTAAATGCTCCATCCTGAGTGCCCTTTATAAAATACAATTCCAATTATGAATAAAAGTCTTTGTAACATAGTTGTGAACATTGGATGCTCAGATCTTGGTTTTCCTATGTGTTATAAATTTGATTAAAGCCTTTATGATTCTGTTTACTCCTCTGTGAATTGGAAATAATGAGAATATAGTTTACCCCAAAGAACTAGTAAAGAGATTAAGAGTTATTTCCTGTAAGACAATTATTAACAGTGCCTGGAGAATTTTGAACATTCAATAAATGTTAACTATTTAACATCAGCATCCTTTTTTTTTTTAATCTGCAATTGTCCTCAACTGGACACAGAAGTAAATGTGGGATTCTTGCATGGAATAATCAAATTTTGATCTTAATCTACTCTTCAGAGTAAATGCATCTCAAAGTATAGATTCCACTGTTCTTACTAAAACAAAAATTTATATACTTTCAGGTTACAATTTTATTGACAAATAATTCATGTTATGAATAACATTCACCCTTTTGAAATGCACAATTCAGTTGTTTTAAGAATATTAATAATAATGTACAACCTCACCACTATCTAGTTTTAGAACATATTCATCACCTTGAAAAGAACCACCATGTTCATTAGAAGTTACTCTTCCCTCCCCTCCACTAATCTATCTTTGGTGTCTGTGAATTTGCCTATTCTGAGCATTTCATATAATGGAAATATAAAAAGTCTTTTGAATCTGACTTCTTTCAGTTACCATAGTATTTCATGGTTTATCTATGTGATAGTTGTAGATGCCTCATAATTACATCTCTTTTTATGGCCAACTACAAGAAATCCATTTCAGAAAATTCTTTAATCATAATTCCCCTCCCTTTCAACAATAATGGCTAACATTATTTATTCATTTCTCACACTGGGCCAGATAATATATTAATTCATTTACATAGCTGATTTCATATAATATTCACCAAAATATAAATAAAGCATAATTTCCCTAATTTAATACAAGTGGAACTGAGAAACAGAGTCATTAAGTAACATGCTCAAGGTCCCATTACTACTTGGTGGTGGAGCTAGAGTTTGAGCACATGTAGTTTGTTTCTCTTGAAAACCTTATGGCTGCTGTGGTTATTTCCACATTTTATGAATATGCCAAAATAAACCAAATCCACTATAAAACACAACTACTCTTAGAATTTGGAGAAGTTTTGTAGTCCATAGTTGTGCTGGTTTGAAAAAAAACATGTTTTAATGAAAATCCCATTTTGTAAAGGCAGAATAATCCCTATTCAATACTGTATGTTTGAAACTGTAATCAGAGCATCTCCATGGAGATGTGATTTAATCAAGAGTGGTTGTTAAACTGGATTAGATGATGACATGTCTCCACCCATTTGGGTGGGTCTTGATAAGTTTCTGGAGTCCTATAAAAAAGGAAAAATCTTGGAAAATGAAGGAGATTCAGAGTGAGCAGAGAATGCTGCAGCACCACAAAACAGAGAGTCCACAGCCAGTAACCTTTGGAGATGAAGAAGAAAAATGCCTGCCAGGGAGCTTCATGAAACAGGAAGCCATTGGAGAAAGATAGCAGATGATGCTGTTTTCACCATGTTGTTGAGAGACCCTGAGCTTCATTGGCCTGCTTGGACATTTCTATAGACTTGTTTTAATTGGGACACTTTCTCGGCCTTAGAATTGTAAACTAGCAACTTATTAAATTCCGCTTTTTAAAAACCATTCTGTTTTGGGTATATTGCATTCCATCAGCTAGCAAACTAGAACAACAGTTAGAGCAATATTGCCTCATTTTCTTATATCCAGATATCTGATCTCACATTTTACATTTAAAAATGTGATAGTAAAATTAATTTTTAGAGTTTTACAGAATAAAATGTGGCAATTGATTGATCTTGGATTATCTCAAAATCATGGCAGAGAATTACTGAAAATTTTGCAAAAGTGATCATGAAATATACTGTCCAAAAAAGTCATTAGAAAATGTGAGAAACACCAACACCCATATTAGACAGGGGAACAGAACTAACTACAAGTTGCCAAGTTTCAATAAAGAAGGTCATGTTTTCACTACATATATTGAATTAGATATTGTATGCTGCTCTTTCCAGTCCCTGAAGCAATAAGCTGCTTTGGTTTGATATGATTCCATAAATTGCACCGTGTATAACCATTCTTGGAACCATTATTACTGGAAAAACTAGAGAAGATTGGCAAGGTTCAAAAACAGATATTTGATGGTGTTCATATACCTTAGATTTCTTCAAGGAGTACTTTAAGAAGTACATTATGGAAGTGATCGTTGAATTCCCACTTAGTTGCTTTCTCCCAGGTTTTTTTCCTTCTTTCTGTATTTGACAGTAATAGTATTACCACCAACAAGAACCACAGAATCAGTTTGGATGCAATATTTATTTCTCTGACCACAATCCCTCTAAGTATATCTTAGCAGAATATTGGGAAAAATCATTGATGTTCAGTAGAATATAAGTTTTATTTATACAGTACAGATCTATACTATAAAAATGATAGAATATTTTTTAGACTTTTTTAAGGAAAAACTATTGTGAATTGTGCCAGTAGCTTAGCACACAGACAAGGTTTGGTAGACCACACTAATTTTGAAAAATGGAAACATATTAACATGAACAATGGATTAATCTTAACAATTTGTCTCTCCATGCTCCCACAGTGATTTCCTTAATGCAACCATATTTTTCTGTACTTCTTTCTCTTTCTTAGTCCAACCTGAAGTCATAATTTTCCCTTCCATTTCCCACCCAAAATAATTTTTCTTCATTCATTTTGGTTGTTTCTTGATTCATCTAGGGTATTCTCAAACATTAGTTTGAATATCAATCAAAAGAAATGTCTGACAAAAATCAAGAGGAGTAGCAAATTCTATGAAATAAAATTTGTAGAATTTAGAAAGAGTAGATCTATAAACTGATGCATAACACATTTATTCATTCAAGCATTTAATATTATTTAGTATCTACTATATGTTAGACATGTATTAGTCATTGGAATATCTCTCTGAAAGAGACATAATCTTTACTAACTTACTAACCAGGGAAAATTGTATGCTTTCTCTTCACTCTCCTGACACTAGTTGTCCTCTTTGTTCTCCAATAATTATTCTTATTTCTTAATCCAACTCTGGGCTAAGATTCTTGTGCTTTTATGATCTGGAATAAATAGGATATACTATTATTGGTAAGAACAAAACAACAAAACAGCAACAACTTCAACTTTTTAATTATCTTAGCAATCAAACACTAAGATATTTGTTTAAATAAAGATTACAGATAATTCTAGCACATTTCCAAATACGATGTCAACTAATTATCTTAAAATAATGTAAACACTTATTGCATAAGACAACTACTTTTAGCATTTGAAATTCAGATCTGTGTCTGTGGCATCATGGCAAATGGTATGTTCCCTTAAAGAATTTTCTTTCAATATGAAGAAAGTGTGCTAAAATGTGGATAACCTGATTATTCTCTTCGAAACAACAATTTTGTGAACTTTCTGTCCAAAGTTTAATTAACTCTTCTAAACTCTGTCCCCTTTTCAAAATTGCAAAATTGTTGTTTCTATTTTCATTTGGGTTAAGTAAAGGGTTTAGATGTATGTTTAAAATATTAGCTAGTCACTGAAGAGTAAGAACTACCACCATTTTCTGCCAAAAAGAGTAAATTGCTTGGAAAAATATCAACACTGAAAAACTGTCAATAACTATTTTGGCTGCTGTTGTTCAAAACATTTTATTAGCATTTGATTGGTGTTTTAAAACAGACTAAATTGCACTCAGGATTTATAGACTTTGGAAACAAATTATTATATGTAAGCCAAAATCCTTTCCTTTTTCATTATATTGTTTATACTCAAAAGTATGAAACCATATTTGAATCTCTGCATTACATTATTTCAGTATGAGGTACGGTCCAATTGGATCTCATCCAGAGAGGTTTAATTATTAGAGTTCCAGTGAGGTATTTCATAGCATTGAAGGAAATGCATATAGCAGAGATTTAAAAGCCTTAGATGCTCTTACCATGATAACTCAGGTTCCCTAGGTCTCAATTTTCTAACAAATAAGGAAGAATACAACTCCTGCCTTATGTATTTCAATGGACTGTTAATATAAAATGAAATTAAGATCTAAGTAAACTTTTACAAATTAGAAGTATTGTATAAATATAGGTGATTTTTGCTATACACACCTGGTGTCAATAAAAATGTAACCAAAGGATCTCAAGATAATTGTACAATTTTATTAAAACCCATCACAATGCTTTAAATGTAAAGAGCAGGTTAGAGATGTTTTCATATAGTACTTGCTCCACTATGTAAAAGATAGGCTTAGAAAAATCAGAAGGAAATGCACTAAAAAGTTAACTAGGGTTCTTTCTTGGTATGATGACTATGGATGAATATCAATTTCTTTTTGAATCTCCATTTATTTTTCAAATTTTCAACAGTGAGAATTTGTCAGCTTAATAAATAATAGATGTCAAACCTGAAAATTATTTTTCCTTCAATCATATTTCTCTTATCTGATTTCAAAATAGTGAATATAGCTTTATCTATACTTCACTGAAAATTATTTAATTGCATCAAAAATCAAGATTGGGCTGTTTACATTGATGTGGTCATTACTCTGGCCCTGGATGTCCCTTTTAAATATGTTTTTATTCATTTCCCATGGTATTGAAATGAAGGTAAATTTTTTACAAACCTTGTTTTATTTTACATTGTTCTTTAAAAATTAGTTTTTTAAGACTTTAACTTTCTTGTCTATAATATATTGAAATTTGCACCTATCTTTTATTCAATTTTCAATGCAGCAGTCTTTAATACTCATACTTTTCCCCCAGAGTGTGATAGGTTTCTTCAGCTCTCTGTATCATGCCTGAGTGCTTGTCTGGAAGAGAACCTAATGTCTCACATGCTCCTGGAATTCAGAGACCAGGCAGATTCAGTGTCTTTATTTCTTCAGATCATGGAAAGACTGAACACCATTTGGAAAGTGTGAAATGAGAACTTTGTTCTGTATATGATGCCCTCCTGAAAAACAGATAGAGCAAATGTGAAATCGTTTAAAAAATTCTGTGACATTAGTAAGGTGAATATTGTAAAAAGTATGTTTCCTCACATTATTTCCAAATTGAAATACTACAAATGTTCCTGGAATTAAGGTTTGGTGCTGCAAGATCTAAGACCGTTTATCATTTTCTTTTTTTTTTTTAACCTTATATGAGGAGGTCAATGTTTCAGTTTTGGATGTTGAAATGTGGAGTGGGGAAGGGAATGAGTGATAGTAAGAAGAACAATTTTTCCCTAATATCTACTAGAGAAAATATTTTGAAGTAGTGAAGGAAAATTAAAATGTGGACTATGCACTCCTTTTATTAGTCCTCTCCTTCCCCATCTCATAAGTTTCAAGAAAGGCATATTTAACTCCCTCAGTGGTGCTTGTGTTACCCAAGATAAAGTTAATTGAATTCAAAAGACAAGTTCTTCTACAGTCTAATCTTATTCATAGGTTATAACGTTCACTGAATAATGAATGGATAAGGCACTTTGAAAATCATCTAAAATATAATCTAAAAGTATCTACCATTAGTGGATTGTATTAGGAAGCTTTACTCTCATTCTTTTAACTATTGACTCTAAGCCAGTTTCTCATTTTGTCTCATTTTTTCTCATCTTGCTCTGGCCAGCTTTCAGAAGTTGTCATTGACTTTTGGAAGTATCTTTACATTTGGCTCGGCTTCAATAGTGAAAACTAAGATATTGGGCAAACCCTTCCTCTTCTGAATGACTCTAAAA